>SHCU01000975.1:6449-28079 GCA_004307685.1 Ceratina australensis | reverse complement strand
TGGGCGTGGGAAATAGTCGAATTCCACGGGAAACCCTTGGAAAACGTTGTTACGCAAGATGTTGATCGAGCTCGAGGCGACCGCGTTCCAATCGTGACGCAATTTATCCGGGACGTCTAACCGGGGTTCTTGTCACTGTTCGTAGTCGGGGACCAGCCGAGGGGTATCCTGTCCTGGGTGGCGAACTCCCCGAGGAGCTCCTACTACATGATGAACGTCGACGGGCACAACTTGTACAGATTGAATTACCCGCTGCGATTGAACAAGTGGTATCACTCGTGCCAGAGCTGGAACGGGCGCACGGGAGAATGGCAGATCTGGGTTAACGACGAGCGCGTCGGCCGCGGATTCAACAACAGGGTGAGCCGCGGAAATTCGCGACCGTGAAAGCGCGAACGAAAAGTGACTGGACGGCTTTCTCGGTGCCGGGTGCCAGATCACGCGCGAACCTAATCAAAAATTAATGCCACGTTCCGCGTTTATCTTCGTAGCTGCGATCTAAGACCGCGTATCACCGTTGCATGCCACTCGAGGAGTCTTGCGATGCATTCGGTAGATAAGAGAACTTCGTAAAAATGTATCGCGATTAGCTGCAAGAGAGATCGATTCCAAGAGAAGGGTACTCCGTCCTTATCGGTTCGAATCTTCGATTCGGAATTAATCGGATGATTTGTACTTTAAACTCGAGCCTGTTCCAGCGTGACGATTAAGTCGAATAGAAAGCGATATTCGGAAGAGCGTTCGAAGGAAGTCGCGTCCGGTTCGAACATTTCTCCGTAGGATTCTCTATCCGCTTGCGCAACGTTCTCTCTCGTCTGTCGCGATGCAAATCCTACGGAAACTCTCGCTGGCCGCACGGCTCATCGTCTCGTTTATCTCTCGGGAAAGTCGTGGCCTAGATCGTCGCTCGGTTTTCGCGCCAGTTTTTCCCGTTGAATACGGGCGAAGAAGGCTATATCGGTCCCGGGTCGGATATCGAGAAGCGCTACTAACCGTTTCGCCCGGAGCGATAAGAGGATAAGCGTAATCGAAGGAGAGAATGCGCGGTGAAAGGAATTTCCTCGGAGATAGCGCGTTACGTATTTTCCGCGAGCAGAATCGATTCCACCTGTAATCTCTCGAAATCCTTCACCCGCGATTTTCATACGGATACTCGCGGTTGAACACCGACGTCGCCCGTTAACGAGTTACACGACGTTGCAATTAACGTCTGCTCGCGGCATCTAATCCGGCGTGACCCTAATTCGGTCGGCTGTTTGCTTTTAACTCGTTAGCTGGTCGGGCACGTGATCAAAGGAGGCGGGATAGCTATCACGGGACAGGAGCAACGACAGCTGGGTGGCGGGTTTCTGGAAGGCGAAGGCGCCCCTAAGGGTAAACAACTGTTTCTCTAACCGGTGTTCCCTCTCGTTTTCTACTTTCATCCTACGAAATACCGTCCCGTGTTTCAAGGCTCCGGCGGTATGTTGGGCGAGGTGACTATGGTACAGCTCTACAACGTGGCGCTCACGGCTGGCAAAGCTCACAAGGATCACAAACATCACCACGCTCACCACTACGAGCACGACACCAGCAACAATACGCCCAGACCTACTACCCGGCCGCCGGTAACCGGTCCACCCTTACCGCAACATCCGTTCCTCACGGCTGGTCAGATCAATCACCGGGTAAACTGCATACTTTAATTGCAAACGTATACCCCGCGGTCCGCTAGACCGCTATAGAATCCACGTTACTCTCGCTGCGACGATTCCAGGTGAAAATCAATCCGGGATCACCGCTGCAGATCATGCAGAACGGCGTTACCTTGAGGCACCCGGCGATTGTTCCACGCGATCCACCGCCTCAACCGCTCCCGCCCGTAAACCCCGAAGCCGTCTCAGCCGCGTTCCCCCTGCAATCTAGCCAGTTCTTCGGAAACCTACAACCCACCGACAACGGCGTGCCCACGGCGAGTGGAATAACCGGCGCAGGGGTGAACCTGGCGGATGGACCGTACCGTAATCTCTTCAAGAGGGAGAAGAATTCGTTGGCCGTTGAACCGGAGAATTCGAGTTTAGAAGAAACCGCGATTGAGAAATCTATTGTTACCAGGAAGCGGGACGTGGACGAGGAGACGTCCGATGGCAAGGTATGCCGATGATCACACGAATACTCGGAAGGGAATTTTTACTCTCGTGCGTTTCAGGTGACGTTCGTGCCCAGCGAGGAGGATAAGAAGCTGGAGAAGAGAGACTCGGAGAAGAAGAAGAGGGGACTGGTGCATATCGGCGATGGGCTGATCGTCGACGAAGGTTTCGTGCCCCAGACGTTAGACAACAACTATTTCGCGGGTCTGATCAATTTCGGGCTTCAGTTGCCCAAGTATGAGAACAAAGACGACGAGAGGGAACCTGCGGAGGCCGAGGTTAAAATGATCATGGACATCTGCGACGGCTGCGCCGAGGAGCCGTTCGAGAAGGCTCTGATCATGGGATGGAGATCGGTACCCAAGAAATTGTACTCCGGCGCGGTTCACGTGCCAGCCACGCAAACGTGCAAGGCGTTCTGACAATGAGATTTATGGCCATCGCTATCGCTGACACAGGATCTCTCTTATGTGCCGCGGAGAGAACCCGACGAATCTCGAGAAGGAACGGGTTAAGCTCGATTGCGCGCGCGAAGGATATCGATCGAGCACGTTTCGGAGATGTATTTATCGCGTAGAATAGCGGATACTTTGCTATCGTGAACGTTAAACAGTCGCGGGCTAAAGTCGGAAAAAACTAACACGAAGGACGCATTTTGGTGTAGATCCCGATAAACAAAGTTTCGTACGGGGTACAAGTATCCAACGTTTTCGACTAAAGATTTTTCGGAATAAAAGAAATCCGGCTTTATCCTCGTTGCGAGGGAGCAGGCTAATAAAATTGTTACGTACCTTGCTCTTGTGAATGTGTTGATGCTGGTATTCGCTGTCGAACTCCGGTTCGCTGAAGTAACTCTGGTCCTCCCAATGCGGCGGTAATCCCGATCCCGGTATCCCCAATGGTCCAGGCATCCCCGTGACCCCGTCGGTGCTCTCGAACAGCCGCAACACGCTTCGGTCTCTGATGTCTCTCAGATGAGACCTGGAAACGGCAAACGGGACCGTTTCGTTCAGCGCCGAGTCTCGTCGTCGACATCGAGTCGATCAATTCCACGTAGACCGCGGATTTCTCAGAGTACAAAATCCGCGATCTAGACACGCGATATATCTGAATCAATCTCGACTCGTGTACCAACCTGAGATCTTCGAGTTCGTAGAACATATCCTTGTTGCTATCGTGTATGTAAACCTTGACGTGAGGACTATCTAAGTATTCCATAGTGAGCTGCTTGGGAAAGCTCCTGACGAATAGCGCCTTGACGGTGTCTATACTAGTGATTTCGTTTGGTAGAAGTGCCCGCTTCGTCTCGTTCCTATACTGCAGGAACACTAGACCTAAGGAATCGTCCACAGAAACGCATCGTTTCGTCATCATCAGGAATGTCCGACAAGGGCATCGAGCAGCGAGGCAGCAGCAAGACGCTCCTAATGCTAGTGCGGGTCGAGAGTTACCTAGTGGTCGCTCCAGAGTTTTGCTCGGGGTCCGTACGACGGGGAGGCTGCTTCTTTGCTTGCCGCCCCGTCGGAATCCGGTGCTCGATGTCTCCACCTCGGACATGATGCCCGGGTCGTCATCGAACAACATCGTCGAAGAGGGAGGCGGGTAACCGCGCGGTAGGGGCGACTGTAACAACCAAACGCAGGCACGGTTAGTTAACGCGCGATCGTTCATCCCCGAACTTCTGTTCGAGCGTACAGTGATAGCGAAAAACGGAGGCATGCTTGCGGTGCGAGATTTGAAAACGTTACAAGCGGTTCACGATTAATGAGAATTAAAAAAAGGAATTACCTTCCTCTGTCGAGACTTGGTCCCCATCTTAGTTGGACGGCGTCGTTAGCCAGGTCACACGGAAACACACACACACACAGAGTAAACCAATTAGATGTGATACGTATATATGCATGGAGCAGAGAAAAAAAGGGTTAACTTGACATTATCAAAAGATAAGAGATAGTTTAATCGAACGCGCGGCTAGCGTCTCGCGCGAGTGCCAGCTGCCTTGTCGTCCGGTCGACGATTCCTTCGGCTGGTCGTGTGGTCATCCCTCGCGATCGTCAACTTCGTTCTTCTCCTGCGGGACGGTCTCTGGCTTCTCGAAGTTCCCGATCGCTAACGCGTGTGTAGACGAAAATCGTGGGGGGGCAGTAGAAACGAGCAGGAAGTAGGCGTGTGAAGGGGTGCACGACGACGTGCAACGGTTAAGGGCCACGTGTACTCCGCGCAAGCGAAATATATCGTTGCAAAGTGGAGCGTACCATCGAGGGACTAACTCGCAGGGGCGACCGCCGCTCTACATATCTCGCGCGCGAAAATAGACGAAAACGCGGTTCTCCGAACCCGAGCAAGTGGGAAGGCAGCTACGAGCGAAACGAGGACGGCGTAGGTGGATGCGGCTTAATTAACCTCTTCCCTTCGTTACGTACGCTCGGTTCTTGACCTCGGAATATCTATTAAACGAAGGATCCGAATTATCCGTATCGGCACCGTGCGTCACCGGACGTCGGGAACTGTCAAGATCAGTTTCTTGATAATAAAATAACAATCCGTAATGAAGGTAACGGCACGGGCCCGATACGGAACCGGGTAAACTCGGTTCATTCGCGGTAAGTATCGCGACTTCGCGTAATCCGCAGACACGAACAACGCTCCGTAGCCCCTACGGTTCTATCGGGCGACGAGAAACGGGGATAAGATAGAAAAACTGGAAAAGAGACACGTCTGTGGGCAGGCGTGCAGGGCGAGTCTCCGGTGAACGTGACCGCACCACCGTCGACTCGCCCTGGCTCGCTCGTATCGGGATTCATTCCCGGGGATAGAAAACAGTGATAAATCGGAATATAAAGGGTGCAAACCTACTACTTGGCAATATTTTAAGGACGTATTCTGGAGGTCAAAATGAAACGAAAAGAAACAGTGCAAAAATTGCGTTTGAGGCTTCCTTAATTAATTATAGACGTTTTAAATTTCGACGATTTTGCGCCTGAAGCAGGCAAGACAGCGCTGTGTGTTTCTAGCATGCACCTGCTGATCTCGATTGATCGATCCAAATCGATAGCCTCAGGTCAGGACCGTAACTATTAGAAATGCGCGCGCTCACCTGAGGGATTGAAGAAGGAAGGTATCACATTTATTTATCGTCGATACGCATTCAACCTACTCGTAAAATCCACAAGAGCATATCGAAACTCGCTCTATGGGATTTTCGAGTCAAGAGGTCGAATGCTTTCTCCTCTCCATCGCAACGGCAAAATCACTAATACATATGCACGACGATTATCCCGGCCGCAAGTGTCAATGTGTAACACGCACCGCAGGTTCTGTCCTGAGGTTATCGATTTGGATCGACCGACCGAAATCAGCAGGCGCATGCTAAATACAAACAGCTCTGCCCGTTGGATTGCCTGCTTCAGGCGCAAAATCGTCGAAATTTAAATCGTCAATAATTAATTAAGGAAGCCTCAAACGCAATTTTTCTACTCTTTCTCTTCGTTTTATTTTGACCTCCACAATATGTCCCTAAAATATTGCCAAGTAGTAGGTTTACACCCTGTATAAAGAGTACGTATGAGCCGTGAAGATTCACCTCGAGGTCCATGGTGGTGTGACGCGTGGGCGGCGTGCCGTATTGGCCGTGGGGCGGCGGCAGGTGATGAGGATGAAGGGGGTGCAGTTGCTGGCCCGCGTTGAACTGCTGATGATGCAGAGAGGGCTGGTGATCGCCGCCGAGGGTGTGCCTCCTCGGCTCGTCCCTCGATCTGCCCCCACCTCCAGATCCGCTTCTACCACCGGATCCGCCGACCACGCTTCCGCTTCCGCTTCCGCCAACCCCCAGCACGCTTCCTCCACCGCTCCCGATGCTACCCACGCCGCCGCCACCCCCGCTTCCGCCTCTTCGAACCTCGTTCGAGCCTGCCTCGCTCTCCCCCCTGCCGGACCCACCTGAAACAGAAGCCAGAAAATATTTTTCTACGCGTTCTTTCTATCTGTCGCCGGGTAAACTGGAAGCCCAGTGATGGGCACAGAGCGCGATTTTTGGGGCGTGCGCGGTAAAGCTTACTAGCCGTAACCCAGTAGCGTATTTACGATTTCCAATTTAAAGGTACCATTGTATACCGAATACGAAGACACGCTTCTACGCTTGACTCCTATGGAATTTGTGAATTTCTTATTAATAATTCGTTTATTTACTATCATTCGTTGTAAATCTACATCGATTTATATATATAGTATTTACATTTATCATAGATTTACAATAAATGATAGTAAATAAACGAATTTTATTATTATAATTTTATCATCTCTGTTTACAATTTCAGGTACGAGCACTCCTAAGCGATGAATATGCAATTTTTACGATGAGAATAATTTGAAAAACTCAATTATTCATAACTTTGTTAATAATGATCCAATCTAGTTCATCGAAATCTCAAATTAAACCTTGAACCGTCTATTTTTCATCGTCTCTGTTGACAATTTCACCTAACTCAACTACTAAGGGGTCAAAATTAATATTATACTGAACCCTGTAATATTCTAGAGCTTCTATCCCATCAAAAATTATTGTCGGACTTCAATTGTCAATAACTCTGTTAATAATGAATGGATTTGGTTCATCGATGGTTTAAATTCAAGCTTGAACCCTCTACTTTTCATCACCCCTCTTGACAATTTTACCTAAATTCATTTTCAAGGCTTGAAAACTAGCTTCCAATTAATCCATATTCAACAATAAAGATTCTATTTTATCAAACATATATTCTCAAAATTCAATATTTAATAACTCCGTTAATAATTCACCGATTTACTTCATCGACCTCTCATATTAAACGTTAAACCCCCTACTTTTCATCGTCTCCCTTGACAATTTCCCCTAAACCCACCCCCAGGTCCCGTTTAGCAGTCAATTTTATTAAAAGTTCAACATTACGTACGAGTTTGGAGTCACGTGACGTCCGTGCCGTGACGTGACTCGGGCGTGTCTTTTACACGTCTAATAACAAAAAATCGCGCTCAGTGCCCATCACTGTGGAAGCCTGAACGGAAATGGGGACGACGCGCGAGGAGGTAGACCAGGTCCAGAGTTCTGCATAGGCTGGCCCGTCAGGGCTTTATCCTTGCTACTACGGGGCGACAGGGCTTTCCCCCACCACGCGGCCACGAACATTGGCCCATCTAGCCCGACACAGCCCAACTGTCACCGGTCGGCCCTGATGGCCCCTTATGCCTGACTTACGCCTGCCGGCTACCGCACGGTCGCTGGCGTGAATACGCTACTAATTGCGTATCAGTAATTTACTTGCGTTTCGTTAGGGCTTGACCGACTCTTTATTTAATAAATTTTTTTTACCTAATGGTACGTCTATAGCACAGTCTGTGTAAAGTACATATTTTTTATCTTGCAATATCGTAATGTTTGTACGAACAACTAAGTATACGATTAAATGTATATACTTGTCACGCTTCTCACCATTTTTCGTTATGTCTTTTATTAAATTAATTATACTACGTATGTTATTAACCATGACAATATGTAATTAAATAATTGAAAATATTCACGTGTACTAATATTAATACATTACATTATATAAGGAGTAGTAGTAAGGATAAATCCCTGACGGCCCAGCCCATGCAGAACTATGACCAGGTCTCACCATCGGTCTTCTCTCAAGGATACGGTTCTCGAGGCTATTTACCGTACCGGTACGCGTTCCCGGAGGATGTTTTCCGGTGAGGACTATTTCCGTGCCGGAGATCGACGCGTGATCTATGCGCTCGCAATTCGGATGGCACGCGACTCGCCCGTGGAAACTGGGTCGCGAAGACCGAAACAGGCCGGCTGCTCGATTCGGCGCCGCGCTGCCGGTTCGAGAGCGGCTGGAACGGTCCAATTAACTGGGAGCCTAGCGAATTCCTCTCTACCCATACCCGCGGTCTCTGAAAAATTCCGAGAGACGACGAGCAGCAGCCGGAGCACTGGCTCTCCCGCCGCTGCCGTTGCCGCTGCTCGTGCCTATCGACTACCTTTTAACCGTCGTCGCCTCGATCGAAATTGAAACGTCGCTCGACTTATCTTCCGGGATGGGCCTTCGAGTCCATTGCCATCGCGCGTTGTCACGACGACGATGTCGCGTATCGAAATCCGTTAAAAGCACTTGGACGCGTCTTCGGGCGTAAAATAAGCGCGACCGAAATTAAACGAGGCAAGCGATGCTAAAATCGATTCGCTTGTACCCTTCTAATTGATTTTCCTCGGCTAACCCTCCGCTTACTCCTGCTCGTTGCTTCGGAATCACGAAACGGAAGCGGCGACTCGGCGTAACACGCGACGCACACGATTTCCTGGGGATGATCGCGACTCGATAAAACCGTCGTTGTCGGTGCGCTCGATACAACGCGGCGACCGCCACTGGCCCGACCACGGCCAATCTCTCTGACGCGTTTATTTTCAGAATATATGCCGTGCGTGCGTGCGCGAGCGAGCGAGAGCAAACTCGGCCGACGAATCAACGACTGCCCGACTGCTTTCTGTCCACCGAGAAATCTAATCTAACGTCACGATAGCGTTCGATAACCAGCGGCAGATAAGATTCCGTCGCATGCAATTGCAAGCGCTCCGCGCCCAGGGATTAAATACGGTCCCAGATTTCTGCGAATCTGACGGGGGAAGAATTGACCGTGCAGGAAATCGGGACGCGTACCTTTTACGATCGGGGACGTGACGAGTGTAAATTCGTCGCGATAAGCGGGACCGAAATAACCGAGCAACCCCTTTCCCTGTGTTTACGTTTACAAGTTCAACGGTCCTCGGGCGTAAGCAAGCCAGACGGGCACCGCGAGGAAAATAGCGGCATGGTTTTTTACGATCGTGGGTAACGTAAATACGAAGGGTACCGGGAACCAAGTTTTTCAGAGATAAGCAAAGATTACTCGCGATCGATCTCGCGGGAACACCGTTTATAAGCCCACTAATGGGGAGCCGGGAGACTTTGGTTTCTTGACCTCAACTGTTGCACGCCTACGTAATCGCCGTGGAATGCTACGCGACACAGTTGATAGTAAACCTACGGTTCATAGTAAAAACCATTGCAACGGGATCGCGGGAATCAATTCGAACGCGACGAAATATTCTGTTTGCCAGAACCCAGCAGGGTCAACCCTTTTCCGAGGAAATAGAACGAAACAAACTTTGATCCGGGGTAAAAAAAAAAATCGTGCCGGTAAAAAAAAAAATCGGGTCGTGCCGTTCGTTAAAAGTGGATGAACTCTTCGCGGCCCGTGTATCGATTATCGTCGGCCAAAAATACGCTCGAAAGTGGCTCCTTCCCTGGCACCCTTTCATCCTCTCCAGGCTCTCTCGAGAGCCGAGCCAAAAAATTGCCCCGCCGCCCGTGCGGATCCGCCGATTCGCGTTCGGACCGGAGGTTCAGTGAACCTACGAGGTCCAGTCGCGACGCGCGTTAATTAACTGTAATTGTTCGTAACGGGAGCACCGGCTCATTCGGCGCGCGTTTCGAAAATCCCGATCGCTAAAGTGACTCCCAAGGACGGCGTCCGGCGATGGAAGAAAAGAACGCGGGCCAGGAAGGGGTAGGCGAGACGGAGAGAGGCAGATGGAGAGCGAGAGCCTAGAGGCGAGCCGAGAAGAAAGCAATCGGGAAAAGGGGTCTGGGTTATAGTGCATTCACCGTACTCTTAATTTCACCCTCCGAGTGTACCTTCGTATTTATCTGACGCGCACACACGCAGCGCAGTCTACTCTCCGCTATTCTGAACGACGAATCGAGCGCGTGTCGTTCGAAAGAAAGAAATCCATATTCGCTTTTCGAAGCGTGATCACCGGCACGTGCACGTGCGTGCACGATTGCGTGCGATTATTCAGCCGGCGCCGTGCACCGCCGTCGTCCCTCTCTCGCGTCCACCACGTGTCCCGCTCTCTCTCCCTCTCTCATCTGTCGGAAGCTGCGTCGGGGCAACGGGTTCGCTCCTCTCGTGATCAATTGCACCCGAACGAACGAACGATGGAAAAAAATTGCAACGCGAGTTTACTTACCGGAGTCCGTCGGGCAAACTTACGAGCCGAGAGGATTACGCCGGTCCGCGTCACCGGCCGTAACTCCCGGCCGCTCGCATCTCGCGAACGAGTAACACGATTCACTCCGAGTACACGCCACGCGTTACAACCGAACTATTCACGCCGCGTGTTACGCTCGCCTGCTGCCGGCTACTGGCGGAGGGAAAACCGAAGCCGTAACGAAGGCATTACTCGTTGCTGCCGACTCCGCCGCCGCCGCCGCCGCCGCCGACGCTTTCATAATCAATATTAGTTGACGGAGGATCCGCCGAGCGTCGCCGTTCGACGCGAAAAAGATAGAATTCGCCGATATTAATTACGGGCCTGCAGGAAGACGATACGACCACTTACTTCTCTTATCAGGAGTTCTCCCTCTGCTCCCCTCCTCGATCTGCATCCCAAAGTCCTTCCCTCGCGACGAGAACACCGCGGATCATTTTTCCCAGTCGCGCGATCGTTCCCGATGAGGATACACCACGTCCAGGTGCATCGTCACACGGTGTGCGAACGAGCGAGACTAGAGGATCGGTGACAGATTCGAACGAGACACGCGGACGATCGACGCGGTGTTTTCTCGCCGAGCAGAAGAACCCGGGACCGCACGGATAACGGGGAACCGCGTTTTTCGAGCGCGAACCGCCGCCACAGGGTGTGGCGAGAAGATGGAGCGTTTTGAAAGATTGGCACACGCGATCCGCTTCGACCGGCGTCCACTGACGGCGGCGAGGGCGTCGCGTCGAGCCGACCGTCGCGACGCCCTCGACGCCCACGCGGAACGCCATCTCGTTGCTGCCTACGCGATCCTATCATAAATCCGAATAACAATCGACGATAATATTGTGAACGCGCTATAAAAATACATCTGTTTTATCCGATATGATAGAATTTCGATCGACCCTTGTACCGTGACTCGGTACGAGCGCCGGATATATCCGGCATCCATCCGATGATTGTTATATTTATAATCTTTTATATAATTTTGTATATATTTCTGTACCGAAGTTTGTATATATATCTGTATACGCGATTCTATTATAAATCTGAATAACAATCGACGATAATATTGTAAACGCGCGATAAAAATATAACTGTTTTATCCTATATGATATAATTTCGATCGACCCTTGTACCGTGACTCGGTTTAAGCCCTTCGGTACGAGCGCCGGATATATCCGGCATCCTTCCGATGATTGTTATATTTATAATTTTTTATATAATTTTGTATATACTTCTGTATTTAATTTTGTATATATTTCTGTACCGAATTTTGTATACATTTCTGTATACGCGATTCTATCATAAATCTAAATAACAATCGACGGTAATATTGTGAACGCGCGATAAAAATATAACTGTTTTATCCGATATGATATAATTTCGATCGACCCTTGTACCGTGACTCGGTTTAAGCCCATCGGTACGAGCGCCGGATATATCCGGCATCCTTCCGATGATTGTTATATTTATAATCTTTTATATAATTTTGTATATATTTCTGTACCGAATTTTGTATACATTTCTGTATACGCGATTCTATCATAAATCTAAATAACAATCAACGATAATATTGTGAACGCGCGATAAAAATATATCTGTTTTATCCGATATGATATAATTTCGATCGACCCTTGTACCGTGACCCTTGTAACATGACTCGTACTTTCGGTACGAGCGCCGGATATATCCGGCATCCATCCGATGATTGTTGTATTTATAATTTTTTATATAATTTTGTGTATACTTCTGTATTTAACCCTTTCGCTACGTCAGTTCGGCCCGCCTTAGCAATATTCTTGAATGGGACCTCCTGACGAAAGCGATAAATATATATTAATTTATATTAGTATTATGTACATTAATTTATTATATTATTCTTATTATGTTTATATATAATAATTGTTATCTTTATATTATTATCGTAATTATTTATATTAATTTATTTATATTAATGTATGTCGGATATATCCGTCGCTCGGAGCGAAAGGATTAATTTTGTATATATTTCTGCACTGAATTTTGTGTATATTTCTGTAGCGAATTTTGTATAGATTTTACTTATAATTAAGAGAATTGTATATAAATAATTTTTAATATCGAAGCAACAACCAACACTTGTTGGAAAAAACATGGTTTTATTAACCCTTTATACTCGAGAGGCGACTCACAGCTCGCCACTTCTTTTATAAAATAAAATATACATCAGATGAAATTAAATTTGATTACTATGAATTTCATGCACATGTCAATTAATGCACAAAAATGCACAATAAATTCATGTAATATATCATCATTATAACGATATAACATAATCGTTATATAGGTTAGGCAAATTCAGTAGATAATTGCAGAAAAAAATCCTCGAGTGCAAAGGGTTAAGCACAGTTCTTATTTAACGCTTAGGAAAATGTTCATAGAAAGGTAGACCGATAGTGTGTTATACGATATCTTCCGAATCAAGATAGTTCGTTATAAGCACATTTTCGGCGCGGCACCTCGTTCACCGGGGGGTATCACGCCCGTACCAAAAGGGTTAATTGTCCTCTCCCAATCATCGAAACGGTACAATCGCGACAGATACGGGAAAGTGAATTTATAAATAAAAAACTGGTTTTATAATGAAACGTGCGGTTGGATACCGATCGAGGGATCGATTTTGTCTATTTACGGAGCGAACCCCTCTGTTCACGGGACGCGAACAGCGCTTCCAGTTCTATCACGGGTCGGTAACCAGGAAGTTGGACAAAGTGCACGCGCGAAACGAAAGAGTCACCGGGGCTCGTTCGCCCGGTTAGAAAGAAACGAATCTCGAATTCACGGGGTTTTAAACCCGGCAAACTGCGGAGGAAATAACCGTGCGCGGAGATAGCGTTAATGGGAACGCTTTAAATCCTCCGCGCGCGTAGACCCTTCGCGTACCCGGTTAGTTAATCTCGCTTCCGGCATCTTTCGAAACTTCCGGCTCAAATATAATTTCAAAGGGAGAAACGACGGAGAGGGGAGGAGGTCGAAAGGGGAAAAGAACAAAAGTTTATCGTCTCGTTCTCTCATCGGAATCCACTTTCCGGAATTAGAGCCGTTTGATTCGATTATTGGATAGTCGCATTAGATACGCGTCCCCGATTCGTGCCGTGATCACGCGCGCCAGACGCTGCGTATCACGTTCGTAGCGAACCGGCTACATAATTCCTACGGGCACACGTCGCCGAAACGTCGATTAAAAACCGCGTCGGACGGGGCAGACCTCGCAGGACGAGAGGCCGGGAAAAGAGAGGGCTAAGTTAACGAGAAGGAAGGGGCACGACGTATCGCTTTCACGCGTGGTGGAACAACCGGAAGGGAAACGTGGTTGCCGGTGAAACTTGAACCGGGGAAACCCGTCGGACGCCTCGCCGATTCCAGGGGTTAACTTAAGCTCGTAACGCGCGCCTACTTAAACCTAGGTCGCCTCCTCGGTGTCCGTGTCCTCTCTCGAATCCGATTCGAAATGGAACCGATTCGAGGAGCAACCAGAGCGAAACGGGTGGAACGGGTGGCTTTTTTTTTTCTCGAGAGGGTTACGGGCAACAAAACGGAGTACCGACTCACCGGTGTCGTTGGACTGTCGACCCTTGCCATCCGAATTCCACTCTTCTTCTGCAACAAGAAAACGAGACACGAGTCTATTAACATCGGAGCTACGCGGGGGGGACTAAGGCGAGAGAATGAATGAGTTTCTCGAAAATGATTTTCACGGATGATCGATCGAGAAACGAGAAGCGACGAACGCGACCTGCGTTATTTAGGTAATCGATAAGCGTCGGTGCGTAAGCATCGTTGCTCGCGCGATCAGAAAGATCGTCGAGAGCTAACGATAACGGTGAGTAAGCTTGAGCGAAGCCGATACGAACTTCCGAGCGAATTCGGTCAGGCTTAAGAGCAGCGCACTTAGGTGCACACATGCGTTCTGCATATTTCACGAGCGAAGCTTCCACCATGCGGCCCGTAAATTTCTAAGGACTCACGGCCCCCCCCCGCTGCTTCCGCATTCTTAGCCACGCGGGAGCGAGGACGTATGAATTCAAATTTAAGTCGACCTATTTCCCACCGTCACGTTCCGAAGGGTACGAGCGCTAATCCGCGAAACGAACATCCGTCCCGAATAACGATTCGATGGGAACTCGATTTTTCCACGGAATTTAGTACCGGCCCGATAGTTACGCGCGCGTGGGCTAACGTATGGCCGACCTTTTACGTCTCGGAAACTAATTGCCGGGTCGGGTTGAAAATGTCCCGGCGAACCGAGTCCTGCGGGGAGACTTGAAAGTCCAAAGGTCTCCGCGTCTATTTACAAAATGACAGGAAGAGCAGCGTGGCTCGAGGCTAGCCGGGGGGGATTCTTTTTTCAAACCCTCTCGTAACCTCGTTTACGAAATACCGTCACGTCGCGATTCTCGCGTCGGTTAAACTACCTCGCCTCTTTTTTCGTGCGCCGAAAGAAGAGCCGAGGGGTCTCGTTACGAATCTCTTCGATCGTTCCCCTCCTCGTCGCGGAACAGCGAGCGGAGATTAACACTTTGCCGGCCGCTGCCACGTATGCGTGACTTTTGCTCGCCAATGGTTATCAGCCGCTGTCACGTACGCGTGACTTATGTTCGCCAACAATGATGCTTCACATCGACGTTTGTGTAGGTAGACATATTATGGCAAAGTAACGTTTGACGATCAGGAAACATTGGTTTCAACTGTTTTCCCCTCCCTATTCACCCGACTGTCTTTTATTGAAATCTTTTTTCATGGACGCTTGTTTTGTTAGTTTGAGACTGTCTTTCACCGCATTCAAATATCGGAATCTTACGTTAGATTTAATACAAGTTTTCAAATACCCTTCAAAATGCTACGATCTGTTATCAAAATATGATAATTGCTCTGATAGTGAAAGTGATTCGGACAGTGGGAGTGATATAATTGTGAGACGATTCAAAAATAAAGGAACAACAATAATTAGTGAGTCTGAAAGCGATGAAGAGAATTCTGTGGCAAACGATTGGTCAGAAGTTGATTTTAGACCTAACTTTCATGCTTGCCTGGATAATAATTATATTCCAACTACTTATGTTGCGAAAAGTTGTGTAAATATCATCGTTGGCGAGGAGTAGTACTTGCGTGAATCTCGCCGGTGGTACCGTAACGGCGCTTCGATAAATGCGCGCCAGGCAAAGCGTTAAGTTTGTAGTTAGTCGCGACACGGCATACGAGAGAGGAGAGAAGCATCCTCCTACTCCGAACGTGGCAGTATTTTTCTTCTCGCGGAGAGTATATCCAGGTTACCAGAGATTAGATCCGGAAGAAGAACGGCCGTGAGAAAAGAGTTGAGAGCGGAGATTAATTGTCGCGTTTTCGAAAGGGAGACTGCTTTTTAGCGCGAAGCGCCCGAAACCGGAGAGCCGGGTAAGCGCGCGCGTGAATGCCCGCGTGAAACCGTAGAGGCGAGTTTTCCTGACGACACGAAAAATGTTGACAGGAATATGTTTGGATACCTGATGTCTCGGAATCGGATCCTGGCGTGGGGCTACCGTCCACGCTCTGTCTAGATCCTTGGCAACACTCGCTGCACTTGCTGCACATTTTCTGTCCCGCGCACTCGGCGACGTTCTTTCAAACGAGACCGTCCGTTAGCTGCCGTGCCGTGGCACCACGCCGAACCGATCGACCTTTATTATCGTTTCGCAGGTCTCATCGTTCCACGAACAACAACAACCACCACCACCCATGGGATGTCGCACGATTTCCTTTATACGTACGCTCGACCACAGACGACGGCGACGCGATCCTTTAAATGCGGCCAAACTGATGGAAAACCATTTTTATACCGTCCGGCTCCGCTGACACGACGCCCGATCGCTCGTTTAGATGTACAGCTTCGGACAATTATTCTGGACCTACTACTGCTTACTTAGTTCCCTAGCAGGACAATATTCACAAGTAGTAAGAAATCTATTCGTTTATGTTTCAATGTTCCAGGCTTAAGGCAGCATCATCATATGATGGATCATTGTAACATAAACCAATAGATTTCTTACTACTTGCGAATAGTGACGGCTAAAACTGCTACTTTTGAATCACTCGTGATTCGTTCACGTTCGTTCCCGATCACGGTGATTTTTCACAGTGATCCGTGATTTTCGTGATCGCTTCGCGATTAGTGCGTAGAAAGAAGCTGGTACTAACACTTGCGCGCTTCACATGAACCAGAAGAACAGGAGCGCTTAAAGTAATATGATAGTAATATGATTTAATACGGTAATAGGTATGATAAGAAAAATAAGAATGGTTGCGCGTTACCATAGTTACCATAGCGCTGACAATCATTTTAATTTCCAAGATTTAGGATTCTTCCTCACGGTAATAACGATTAATATTATCATCATTGCAACTAAATACTGAAACGTATATGTACACGTATTTCAAATGAGGGTGATTGTACTATATGTATAACTTCTTAAATAAAGAAATAAATATGACACAATATACATATTCGTTACTCTGGCCAAAATAGTTTTTGTCCCACACAATTTTTTAATTTTATATTAGATATTTTAAAAATCATAATCTATTTCAAGTAACTTTTGCAGATATGAAACGGATTTGAATATCACGAACATTGTAATCATTAACCCTTTCGCTCCGAACGACGGATATATCCGACATACATTAATATAAATAAATTAATATAAATAATTAAGATAATAATATATAGATAACAATTATTATATATAAACTAACTAAGAATAATATATTAAATTAATGTAAATAATATTAATATAAATTAATATATATTTTAATCTACATGCATCACTTTCGTCGGGAGATCCCGTTCAAGAGTATTCCTAAGACGGACCGAGTTACCGTAGTGAAAGGGTTAACAAGGTTACTTACTATAGAAAATCGCGATCACTCAATCACGACCCGTGATCGTGATTTTGTGATCACCGTGAAAAATCACAGTTAGCGATTATGAACGCCACCTCTACTTGTGAATACTGTCCTGCTAGGGAACTCACACATAAGCGGTAGTAGGTCCAGAATAATTGTCCGAAGCTTGACACGTAATATCGGATCAGCTCGTCTGCTAAACATGATCGGATGTTGAATACTCGCGGACATCGGCGAGTTCAAAGGGAGAGAAAGCCTCGCGGAGATCGAACTATAAGGAGGAGCCGCACGTCGCCCGTAATTACTTCTCCGAGACTGGGACGAAGCCGACGATGCGCAAAATTAATTGTCTCTTTTAAACCCGACGTCCCGTGAGCAGCAATTTCTCGGGGCAAAAGGTGGACGTCTGTCGCGTTCGCGTAACCGCGGGGAAAATGGCAAAGGTGAAACGGTGGGGCTCGGGAGGGGACTCGTATATCGAGGTTTTCCCGGTTAAAGTAATTTCGGGAACCGGGTCGCGAGGTTATCAGGCGGTTTACTCGAGGAAAATACTCGATTAAACGAAAATAGAAAGCGGCGGTGACGAGAAACGTAATGGGACCGGGACACAAAGAAGAGCGCGCGGAACCGAATTGCACAGTTAATCGTATCGTAAACGAAACTCAGATATACGTAGGCAGCGGGTATAAACGGTCTCGTATCGGCGATAGGGACACGGCTAAACGAGAGACGTAATACGATCCGAAATTAACTGGTAACCCGGGTGTTCCGACGGAGATCGACGCGTCGCTATCGTTTCGGTGGCTTCGGCGTGCACCGCGGATAATCGATGCGACGATGGCAATTCGCAATTACGCGAAAGGTATTCCGAGGGACACGGCCGCTACCTCGAATTTCATCAGATCCCCGGCCCGGTGGAATTCGCGCGCGGGATTTCCGTGAATCGACGGAGGCGAAATTCGCGCGCCGGGAACTGGGTTAAGCGCGGCCCATTCTACACGGCCACCGAACCGTTCGTTCGTTGCCCTTTAATCGCGATTATTTAACGGGCCCTCGAGTAATTGGCCGAGAAACCGTTCGCGAATAATCCTCTTCGCGGTAACGCGAGAGAAAACTTCTCTCTCGCCGTCGTCGATTCGCGGCATCGCACAACGAGGTTTGATCGCGGCGACACTCGAGTCGGCGGCGGTTAAGAGGCTTACGAACCGGGAGGCAAGCAGAGGTTGAGAAAGAGCGCGCGCGGTCTCGGCGTTGACCGTCGCGCAGCCAATTACCGCGGGACGCCTCGTTATCACCGTTAATTACGGTACCGGCTAATAACGGCCGCCGAAAACGAGAGGGAACGATCGATCGTCGTCGAAGCGCGGATTCGGCGCGCACCGCGTGGACAGTAATTAACCAACTGGAATTATCGGCGGTTACGCGAGAGATCTTCGGAGGAGAAGGGTCAAGCGCGTCCTGATATCCGATTACTCGGGCAACCGGGAAAGATAAACCGATCGAACGGGGATACGTACCGCTATCAGTCCGCGGTTATCTACACCTTGCGGCTTGCGTGCAAACCATGCGGCATGCGTGCTTGCGTGTGCATCGATCGCCAACGGTATTCCGCTCGTTGCGTACTCTTTTTTTGTTTTTATCATCCGAACCTACGCTAGGTACCGCGACAAACCCGTCTTTGTTCCCATTGAAAACCGCGCGAGTCCGTAGATATCGGGATGCATCGATCTCGTAGGAGAAGATCCGGAACTAGTTTATTCCGGAGAGAATTAATTGGACGAGGCTCGACGCCTTGTATAATAGGAGACGGGTTTAACCCTTAATAACCTAGAGTTTCAATTTTGATACCAATCTTTCAAACCGAATGTTCACCTTACTACTAGTTTTTTTTTATAGGTTGGCTGTACGTATTTTACTGTTGTATAATATTCTCTCCAACGAAATTAAAAAAGAAATCAAATGTCATTATTGTTTTATTTTATCTATGACATATTACTCGCGCGGCAAAGTGAACAAGTAAACACATTTTACTAAAAGTTTTGTCGAATACAAATTTGATATATTTTCTTTTTCTGAAGAATATAAATACTTTTGAGGTAAGTGAATATATTATTTTCGCTAAGATATAATTATTTTTTGCGAGTGCATGTTTTACTTGAAGAAACTAGCGTTATTAGGTATATCTGAGTTCTTTATGGCCTTAATGCCTGAAGTATCAAAATTGATACCTGTTTTTTTTTTCTCTAAATAAATATGTAAAATAAATATTGTGATTTTTTTAGCTATTTTCCCCTTCATCTAGACCCTCAAGCAAACACAGTAATATTAAAAAAAAATCACTTTCGTAAAGCAGGCTACTAAGGGTTAATTCGATCGCGGTTCGTCTTTGTTCCCATTGACAACCGCGCGAGGTCATAGATATCGGGATGCATCGATCTCGTAGGAGAAGATCCGGAACTAGTTTATTTCGGAAAGATTTAATTGGACGAGGTTCGACGCCTTGTATAATATAGAAGACGGGTTTAATTCGATCGCGGTTCACGATGTTTCCTCCTCGCTTTCAAGATAACGAGGACGAAACGACTGGTACTGCGGCTCGTTCGAATCCGCGTACGGTTGGTTCCTCGGTATCGGGACCGATGCGAAACTCGACGACGGGCAGAGTCAGCGAACGACGAGAAAGTTGACGGACCTACCCCTCGCTCGAGGGGGTGAAACGAAAGAAGCGAAAAGCAGAGAAGAGAAGAGGCTAGGCGGTAAGAGGAAAATGAAACGAGACCACTCTCCGCTTACTACTGGCTACCGTTGTCGTTTCTTTCCCGTTCCCGTCGCGCTGCGATTCTTTTTGTCTTAGCGACGCGCCGTACACCTCTTCACCGGCCTACGAGTGCCTTATAAGAGATCGTTAACGCCGGTGAATGCGCAAGACGAACGGAAGGAAAACCAACAACCGGAGGCGTACCGGCCCGATCAATCGACAATTCTGATTCGACTTTGCTTTGCCCGACGATACTACGGGACGTCGTTAAAACCGACGATGCGAACGATCGATGTGTATCGGCGATCGTCAAGAAATACTTCGCCGAAACGAGAGAAGCTGCGGAGGACGATGGCTTTAGTTTTTCCGCTCTCTTTGGCAACCATGTCGATCGCGTCGACGTCGTCGTCGACGTCGCAGCCGCGACTCGCTTTACGTCCTGACTCGCTCTCTCTCTCTCTCTTCTCGTGCACCTCCAAAAGCGCGTCTCGCCGTTTCTCTTTTTCCACGCGAGTCCCCTTTCTCTCCGCGTTTTACCGAGAACCCTTTTTCCCCGTCTGCGATGTCTAGCTGCCGTCGCTTCGAAACGAGATCTCGCGCGGCGGTTAGCCCCTTAACCAGGGGAAAAAACTGAATTCATAATTGACTCGTCGCATCGCGTTTACCCCCAATGTTCTCTATTTTTCTACGCGAATCGTTCGAGTACACCGAACTTCCCGAGCGTGAACGAGCGGCTCGACCGAACGCGTTTTCCACGGGTCAAGGACAATCCCGTCGTCGATCTACCGCCGCGCGCGATACAACCGAGCATCTATTTCGGTACCTCGGTCCCGTCCGGCCGAAAAAAACTCCCGCATCGACGGTCGATCGACTAAATATAGATCTATCGCGTCTACCGATCTACCGAGGGAGTTCCCTCGTCGGTGCACTCGGGATCGAGAGATTCGCTGCTCGCGGGTAGTTAACTACACGTTAGGTCAAGGACACTGGCGACCGAATCCCCGTCGGATCCATAGATTCCGTCGGTGAACACGGTTCGAATCTCTAACGCGCGGGATAACGAGCCGGTCGGAAACGAAACCGAGAATCACCGCGTTACATCGTATCCCCTTGTCCCGTCGACGTCGTCCAAAAATACTCGTGCTCCTGATCGATTATCGGCTGAATCGCATCCAGGAATACCTCGGGGCACTATTCGATCGCGGACGAACGCACGAAACTTCCCCGGCGGCACCCCGGGACCGTAACCGCGGCGGTTCCCCGAACGATCGAATAATCGGTTCGAAATCCGTGGCGGGTAAACTCGCGGGTAAGTCGGTTCGATCTCGGTCGGATGCGACGCGAGCGAGCGGACAACCACACCGGCTCCTCCTCACCGACTCGCCGCCGTCCGCATGCACACTGATACCGACGCCGACGCTCCCTACACAGCTTGCACCGCGAACCCTCCTACTCCTCCTCGCCGCGCCGCCAACCTGCTCCTCCATAGCGTTTCCCTCCGCGTTCTCCGTTCTCTGCTCCACGCAGCGCGCCCTCCGCCGACGCGTCTTCGCCTCTCTTCCTCCCACGGTTTTTTCTCTTCCTGGTAACCGCACGCTCTCCGTTTATCTTTACGCGCCCCCTGCCCCGTGCGCTTATACACGCAACGCGTGTACATCCTTCGATCTCGATCTCGTTCCTACGGCCCGAGTCTTCTCTCTCTCTCTCTCTCTCTCTTTCTATGTATACCATGCGCGTCGAGTAATTGTCGTTAACTGCGT
>SHCU01000972.1:20846-32758 GCA_004307685.1 Ceratina australensis | reverse complement strand
TTGAAATACGAATTTGCCCGCGCGAGGCGCATGACGCGCGCGCAGTGGCATTTGACGGGCAGCCGTCAGCTAGTCAGCGGTTGCAAATGGCGACAGCCACGAAATCTCTGGCACCGACTCGCGAATAGTTTCACGCCTACCGAGTGCTGCGTGACCGAGCTGTGCGTGAACGTTACCCTAACCCAAATCGGTATGTATCTAAAACACGATCCGATAATACGAACGCATACGTGGATAACCTTTTTCCTTAGAAAGAACTGTAACCGCGATGCGCTACTCGCACACTCGTCTCCCGTACGACAAACCATTAGAAGCGAAAACCCATCGTTCTACCTATCTGCTGCCGTCGAAATAGTTCTTCTATCCGATCGATTGATACTCAGTGGTATCGACTCGTTCCCCGACGATTGTTAACATTACGCGCGAGTATAATCTCGGAGAGATCTCCGCGTAATGGGAACCGCTATCGAAGTTCGCGAGGCACTGCTGTCAAAAAGTGTTTGGAATCTAGGACGCGGTACCGGCTTAATAGCTAGATTTTCCTTTCGAGCGTTAAGATAGACCTTTTCTCTCGCACAGATAATCCTTTCAATTTCTAATGATCGCGTAATGTGCCAGTTAAATCAGGGATCGTGCATGAGCCCGGTGCGATGAGACAATCTTTTTCAAAGTCGCTGCCGAGACCGCAGGGCTCGTTGGTTCAAGTACTCTTAATCAACGAATATCGTTCAGATCGGTTTCTTGAGTCTCCCCTCTGTGCGTCTATTGCACGTCATTAAATAGCAATGCACATTCGCGAGAGTACAAACACGTATTCAAGAATTAACCCTTAAATGGCAATGCGGAATCCGGTCCATCCCTCTGTATTTATTTGGATATTCTGTCTATTAATTTATACGGAACATTGTTTTACGGCTACAAGTATTTAGCTGCGATACGTAATGTTCAATTTTTTTTTTTTAATTTTTTATATTAACATTTACTTATCGCAAGAATTGTAACTTAGAAATTAACATATGCTATTATTCAAATTTTGTAAATCCTTTTCTTTGTACATTGAAGTAAAGATTTCTTATATGTTATATTTCACAGGTGGTTTTAAGTAGAACGAGACAAAATGCCGGCTGTGAGAGGAGATGGCATGCGTGGGCTGGCTGTATTCATTTCGGATATTAGGAATTGTGAGTTGAAATATATCCATCTACTGTTGGTCATAATATTTAAAGAGAATCTGTCAGATCATATTTTACATTAATATTAGTATATGTTATTAGACTGTCAGTAGTAAAAGTATTAATTCACTTTTGTATGATTGAAATTTTGACTCGCGTTTCATTAAGAGATATGATGCCATTGAAATTAACTTGACACAGAGTATTTAAAGCAGGGAAGAGTAGAAGGCAGGGGGCGGAGTTCTGATATAGACCTATCTTTCTGATATAGCTTGTCTTTTACATTACTCTGCCACTAATATGTAATACTTGGCATAATATAATAAATGACCATTCAAGCCAACTTCCAGTTTCCTTGGGAAATTTTTATACACTAATCAATCATAGACCAACATTACAGATATAGGACATTATTATTGTACAATATTATAATTATATAAATTGTAGAATGAGAAACTGGCTCCTAAAGGACAAATCAATATATCTTCTTTGATACTAGTCCAAATGGCATCCAGCCATTATAGTTTTTAACAAAAACTATAACAAACCATTAGATATACACAATATTTTTAGAAGTGCACTTGCTTATGTTTTTATTTATAGACATCATTTACAAATAAAGTGAAACATTGATTATTTTAATTAATTCTTATTAATTTCTTTACTTTATTAGGTAAAAGCAAAGAAGCAGAAATTAAAAGAATAAACAAAGAATTGGCAAATATTCGCAGCAAATTCAAAGGAGATAAAACGCTTGATGGTTACCAAAAAAAGAAGTATGTTTGCAAGCTTCTTTTTATTTTTCTGCTTGGTCATGACATTGACTTTGGACATATGGAGGCTGTTAATCTACTCTCATCTAATAAGTATTCAGAGAAACAAATTGTAAGTGTTGCAATTTATTGAAATAGATTGAATAATACCTTTGTAAGTCGTCTTGATTCTAAACTTTAACTTGAACACGACTATCGTTACATACAAAGTACTTTCAATCAAATCTTTTATTTTATTTAACAATATGTTTTAGGGTTACCTTTTCATATCAGTCTTAGTAAATACGAATAGCGATCTCATCAAACTGATTATTCAAAGTATAAAAAATGATCTTGCATCGCGTAATCCGATTCATGTGAATCTTGCATTACAATGTATCGCTAATATCGGCAGTAAGGAAATGGCAGAAACTTTTGGAAATGAAATACCAAAACTACTCGTTTCTGGGTACGTAAACGATTCATTTATTATGCAATAATGTATCCTATTTATTGTGTAGTATTGTTCAAAGTAATATTAGAAGATTTATAATTAAAACTAAAATGATTGCAAATTGTAGAGATACTATGGACGTGGTCAAACAAAGTGCAGCACTGTGTTTGTTACGATTATTACGTACCGCACCAGATGTTGTTCCCGGTGGAGAATGGACTTCACGTATAGTTCACCTACTGAACGATCAACATCTTGGTGTCGTTACTGCGGCCGCCTCTCTGATCGACGCTCTTGTAAAAAGGAATCCGGATGAGTACAAAGGCTGCGTTAGCCTGGCGGTTTCGAGATTGAGCAGGGTATACCAATTATTTGTTGTTGTTCAACTGAAACAGATCGAAACAGACTTCCTTGATTTTTACTCTCTTGTTAGATTGTAACATCGAACTATACAGACCTACAGGATTACACATATTATTTTGTGCCAGCACCATGGTTGTCCGTTAAATTGCTACGATTACTACAGAATTACACCCCGCCTGGTAAATAATGAGTTAATATAAATACCGAAAAATTACCGAAATAATAAATTGGCACTCTTTATTATTGTACTATTTTTATCGTTTTAACAGCAGAAGACCCGGGAGTGCGGGGTAGATTGAACGAATGCTTAGAAACGATATTAAATAAAGCTCAAGAACCACCGAAATCGAAGAAAGTGCAACATTCGAACGCGAAGAATGCTGTGTTATTCGAAGCGATTAGTTTAATAATTCACAATGACAGTGAATTGCCGTTATCGGTTAGAGCGTGCAATCAGCTCGGTCAATTTCTATCGAATCGTGAGACAAATCTCCGTTATTTAGCACTTGAGTCCATGTGCCACCTGGCCACGTCGGAGCTGTCGCATGAAGCGGTGAAGAAACATCAAGAGGTCGTCATCTTGTCGATGAAGATGGAGAAGGACGTATCTGTTAGACAACAGGCTGTTGATCTCTTATACGCGATGTGTGATAAAAGTAACGCGGAAGAAATAGTACAAGAAATGTTGAATTACCTTGAGACAGCTGATTACTCTATCAGGGAAGAAATGGTTCTCAAGGTAGCCATTTTGGCTGAAAAGTATGCTACCGATTACACTTGGTACGTCGACGTGATACTCAATCTTATCAGGATAGCTGGTGATTACGTTTCGGAAGAAGTATGGTACAGAGTTATTCAAATAGTTATCAACAGAGATGATGTGCAAGGATACGCGGCGAAAACTGTTTTCGAGGTAATCAGTATACATGTGTGGACGTTACTTTTTTATTTGGAACATTATTAACAAAGTGTCTGTATGACAATATTTGTTAGGCTTTGCAAGCACCTGCTTGCCATGAAAATATGGTCAAGGTAGGTGGCTACATACTTGGCGAATTCGGAAATTTAATTGCTGGGGATCAACGCTCTTCTCCCGCTGTGCAATTTCAATTGTTACATTCCAAGGTAAGTTTTGTGCGTTCGTATATCATTTCGCGCTTGCATGAATTATATGACGAAATTTGCTTTCATTTTCAGTATCATTTATGTTCTCCTATGACTCGAGCCTTGCTACTTTCAACATACATTAAATTCGTTAACTTGTTCCCGGAAATGAGAAGTCAGATTCAAGATGTTTTCAGACAAGATAGTAATTTGCGTAGTGCGGATGCGGAACTACAACAAAGAGCTTCGGAGTACCTTCAATTAAGCATTATAGCTTCCAGCGATGTTCTGGTAATTGGTTTAAATGAGTGTCAGTCATAGTCTTTGTAATATTGTGTTAATGCTAGTAATATTTTTATAGGCAACCGTGTTAGAAGAGATGCCAGCGTTTCCGGAAAGAGAATCATCGATTCTCGCTGTTCTTAAGAAGAAGAAACCAGGTCGAGTGCCTGAGAATGAGATTAGGGAAAGTAAAAGTCCAGCACCGAATACGAATCATCACGTGGAGGCACCAGCAACGCAGACAGCGACGGTTAATAGTACATCGGCAGATTTATTAGGTCTTTCTACGCCGCCGTCCTCTCAACCAACTAGCAACACAGGAGTTCTGCTCGATGTGTTGGGTGATATTTACAATATGCCAAACAAAGTAGCTGCTAACGGTGCCCAGAACACATTTAATCCCAAGAAGTAAGTCGATCTGAAAAATAACAATTCATATACTCTTAATGCCCTTCTACATTTTCTATTTCTTTTTTTTTCTAGATTCGTTTGTAAGAATAATGGTGTACTCTTTGAAAATGATTTGATCCAAATCGGAGTGAAATCAGAATTTAGACAAAATCTGGGGCGGGTTGGCCTTTTTTATGGAAACAAAACTCAGTATGCCCTTCACAGTTTTCAACCTCAGATCTCTTGGTCCGAGGAGAATCAACAGAAATTGGCTGTACAAGTGAAGCCGGTCGATCCTGTGCTAGAAGCTGGTGCTCAGATACAGCAAATGATTAATGCTGAATGTATCGATGACTATTCTGGTATGTCAAGTTACATAATACTCTTCTTAGTTAATGGTATTAAATTGACGGTGTCCAATTCAAGATTGTTAAGCGTGTTGACTTAGGAATTTTTTTTATCCGTACAGGCGCTCCGAGCATGCTTATTTCCTTTATTTATAACAATGTGCCACAGAAGATAACGATGCAGTTACCATTAACAATTAACAAATTCTTCGAACCCACTGAAATGAACGGTGAATCGTTCTTCGCGCGGTGGAAAAATCTCGGAGGGTGCGTGACAGTTGATTAATTATTATTTAAAGTAAAATGATGTGAGTGTCATAATAATAATGTCATAAACTTGTAGCGTGAATCAGCAACGTTCGCAGAAAATCTTCAAAGCACAGCAACCGATGGATCTCGCGCAAGTTCGCACGAAACTACAAGGATTTGGAATGCAGCTGCTTGACGGCATAGATCCAAATCCCGATAATTTCGTTTGTGCAGGAATAGTACATATGAGAGCACAACAAGTAGGGTGTTTATTACGTTTGGAACCCAATAAACAAGCGCAGGTAATAAAAATTTCACATACACAATGAATTAATTTAGAAATAAACATCTTAATTAAATAGTATATAAGTACGTATGTAGTCTGTTGAGTCAGTTATGAATTTAATTTTTATAGATGTTCCGCTTGACGGTGCGCTCGAGTAAGGAGTCAATGTCAGTAGAGATCTGTAACCTGCTGGTGGACCAATTTTAAATACGGCCTAGCAGGCATTGAAACTAATTTAAGAAACAATTTGAAACGCCGTGGGTAGACATATCGCGATCGCAAGAAGGATGTCGTCTCTCGACGTTCTCGAAGATACTGAATGATTATTTGTTAAAACATATTCGTTGTACCCAAGCTTGCACTCACTGCGCGGACATCGGAGAACTGAGCCCTCGCGTGTAGGCGAAGCGTTGTTACCACTTTGCGATTCGAAACCAATAGGATTGCTCAGTAACGCTACCAAGGTAAATTGTGTGTACGAGAATAAACAAAAATACGTAGACGTTAACCACAGGGGACGATATTTGGTTCACGGGCAAAGGTAACAAGCATAGATACTTCATTTTCGTTTTTTTTTTTTTTAATTATTTGTCTTTTTAGAAAATATGATTGTAACTTACGTCAAATGACAAGTAGATGTTTGCCACGAGTATCCGCAAAGATAGAAAAGAACCCGAGAGAATTAAGACAGAGTCAAATTATTAGTGTACATTTTTTACAGACAATTTTTATAGTTAAGTCTTATTATCATGCTAATATAAAGCACTTTTGATGAGTTTACCAATCGTTCGTACTCGTTGCGTGCTCGTGGCTTTGTCCCTCATCTATGACTCCTCCGAGCTCTTATCTTTTTCTACGTAAGATTTATTTTTCATACTCGATTCCATTGTTTATTCTTCTCCACTTTGAGATTATCATTGTTGCGTGAGCGAGAGTAGATTTGGGCACGATGACAGTAGTTGTATAATATTAGTTGTTTACCGTAGACATTTTCCTTGTATTTAACGGAGCTAAAAATTTCTCTTGTAATTAGTAGATTCGAGATTTCATCGCTCCCGTCCCGTGATTCCCCTTCCCTCTTCCATCGACATCGCTTGTCTCCCTTTCTCCTAATTTTCCTTACCTCATACATTAATGTATAAAAAACAACAGAGAAGAGAAAATCCATGGCTGGTTACAATCATTGAAAAGAACGACTATGTTCGTTATGACGTACACAAACAAAACAAGCAAACAAGTAATTTTTCTAATCGCCTTTAACGAGTCTTGTGTGAGATGTATATCTCGGTATAGTATATCTTGTACAGATGATAATACATATTTACGAATACGTTGGTGGCTATTAGAAAAGAGAAGAAAAAGAAGCAGGAGAGAAATAGAGCAGCTCTAAATCGATATTTGCGATCCACACACGCTTCACGCGTATTACTTTGCCCCGTTTATCGTGGAGAATCGGCAATTGAATTTGTACATACATAAAGAATTTCATTGATTGAGCTATGCGTCAACGTAGGTGTCATTGTACGCGAAAAAGAGTCGAGTAAGTACTTGCAGGTGCGACGATGCCTCTGTAATAATTATCGTTCGTTCCTGCTGTATCGTTTATACATATATGTTTCTTTATCATGCGAACACGATATGTATATTTTTTTATGTTCGTATATAGTATAAAATGATATTGGAAGCCTTTTTCCTTATTCCAAACCCGTGATTCCTTTTTATTGTTTTAGACTGCGCGTTAGCATGAATCGATAAAAAGATCTGTATAGATGATGCGTATTTTATCAAAATGTTCTTTTCTCTTGTCCTGTCTACTGTGTAAATTTAAATCAAACGAGAATGTCTGCAGGTTCGGCAGCGACGTATCTTAGGCTCGTTTAAGTAGGGCAAAAACTGTGAGTTCAAAGAGCGTTCACAACCTGCAGGATGTATTATTATTACGTGAGCTATCGTGAAATCGAATGAAAAAGAAAATGTTTTATCAAATTTATGTTCCTTTTCATTCGACGATCAATGAGAAAATAGAACGAATGCTTATTACGTTTTAATTCACGATCCTTTCTTTTTAATCTGTGACTTTTATTGCGGATTTTATTTTCCAATGAATCAAGTATGTCGTGTTTAGTAATCAAATTATCTGCAACATTGGAAAAGCGCGATAAAGTGGTAATATTCACACTCTGGTTTCATTTAGAGAATCGCGACATTATACATTACATAAGGAATGAACATTCCTAAAGCGGCATGGCCAATTCGTATACGTAGCGGTATTTTACATTTAAGCCAATTACGCGTTTCCAAGGATCTGTATTTTTCCTTTTAAATGCGCCTTTTTAATTTATAGAAAACTGGTTAAACGTCGAGTCTTCTGTTTCGCGGTTCAGTCGCTTCATCGATTTTACTCGGTTTTTGTACATACACACATGAAATGTAACAAAAAATTCTATTCTAATTCCTACGATCTCTGAATCATGAAACAACAAACGACGTGCGTGTAATCGTTGATTAAACTGATCAAACGAAGCGAGATAGATTCTCAGACCCGATCACCCAGTCATGGATTTGCTGGTGAATTTCACGTTTGAAAGAAAAAAACGGGTGTCGCATTGACGATTCCAACACGCGCCTGTGCGTTTATCATAAAAAAGCGGATGTGTGAATCATATTGTTCATTCGTCGATTACGTTTCAAACGATACGTATATATATATATATATTATATATACACACGCGCGGATGCATATATACGTATAAATAAGATATACATAATTCATATAAATATATATATATTATACGAATTATTAAGAAGAGATACGTGCGGCTATCCACGATTGTTAGATTATTACGTTGCGGTGTATTGATCGTATCGACGATCACGACCGTACGCAGGTACGCGAAATTATTTTAACGATTTATACTCGTAATTAAAATGAACAGACAGAAGACAGTGCAGCAAATTGTTAGAATTGTGTTCTGCACGTATGAAGAAAACATTTATAAAATAAATAACTGATACTTAAGTTAAATTTGAATGAAGTTTGTATAAAAAAATGATCCTTTCGCGTATCACTGAGATTGTTCTGCGGTCAGTTTTAATTACGAAAGTATCGTCGCTTTAATAGATTCACGTGGCTGCGTGTTCGAATGAATTGAGTTTGTTACAAGAATGAATGAATTTATTCCGAGAAATCCTTTACCTATCACCATTCTCTGTCTTTCGCGCTTCATTTTCCCCGCGTATAGATTTAACGTAGGAATTACGTTGGGTGCAGCGAGAGAAATCTTTGCAATCGATTATTCGGAGTCTCAGACGTTCGCTATCGCTCACGAACTTCGTTTCGGTGTAGCTAGATCATGTAATAATATAGGCATGGCCAATACTCGGGCCGCGTGCAGTCCGCCGGGCGATTTTATACTTCTGTTGAAATTTTTGTTGTTCGTTGTATATATACAAAAAAATGATAAACGAATATCTCATTAATTAAGTATCTAGAGTTGATTATATTGAATCATAGTATAACAATAAAGTTTTATTCATTTTGTATTTGTATTACATTTTTTAAAAGCATGTTTACTTACAGCGGCCCGCGTCACCGAGGTGAACCGCGAAACCACTCACATTGGCCATGCTTGTAGTAATACGTACAACACAACATATTTTACAGTGTAGATGCTCCTTGTTTGTTGTACATAATTAGCTTCTTTTATTTATTTGTGGCTACAGGGTACAAATAGAATTCGAAGGCTAAACAATTTTCCCGTTCGTCACGAGTGTTCTCACTCTGTTTCATGAATGCTCGAAGTTATCCGGATGAAACTTTGAGAATATGCTTTGTGTACGAGGAAAAACGGTTTGATCTTATTGTAACCATTCATTTGAATTGGAAATTTACTTAAGCCATCGAAAATGGTTGCTCCTTGTTTGTCTGTATATAGGGTAGGCAACGCAATTCGATGCCTGCATGATCGAAATCAACGAGCGGTATGATGTTCTATTATTTCTACGCTCAATCTTTACCCGAGGAAAACTGCAAAATAATGTTGGATTATTTTTAAGGATTATTTTCATTGTCTCTCTCCCATCGTGAACGTGAGCCTGTAAAAATTTTGCCGCGAATGTTATTTCGTATCGTTTTGCTGCGCGTACATGTACGTTTGTAAAATTCTATTGATTTGTATTATTAAACTATACGTATATACACATATATCAGTCTCGTACAGAAGTATTTAAATTTCATTGAAACATTTGCGCATGAGCCATACTTCGTCCGATATACAATTTATTTAACAAGTAACTAATGAAATTTCGATATTTCAAGTTTGTTCCTTCGCGAACTGAAAGTGTAATACATGACAATATAAACTCGGTTTGAACCATTTGTAAAATTTTGCAACTAAACGAAAGTCGTATGTACCAACTTACTGGAAAAGAATAATTTCATGGAAGAAAAGTAATCTTCACGCGAAGAAGTACAACGAACGACGTAAATAAGTTTTCAAATGAAAAACAAAAGAAAAAAAACAAGGTTCTGATCGAACAGAACATGTCGTCCAGCCCTGTAACGCACGAATATTCGAGCGTCTTCTTCGTTAAGCTTTATAAATTGTTCAATGCAAACGTTAATATGCATTTTCTCGTTATAAATGGTAAAAACAATTGTTGAGTTGTTTTCAAGTATCGCGCAGAAGTGAGAGCGAGAGATTCGATGATTTCTCGATCGATTTGAAAGTGTCCATATTTCCACGGGGTCCATATTACGATCAATCGATGTCGAATCGAATCGATCAGTCGATCTAATGCAGAAACAAGTTGCGTCAGTGTCTCGTGAATTGTGAATCCTTTGCGAATGACCTACACACAATTACACGTTTGTATGTACACAATATTTATCTTTACGCCTAAAATCTGATTACATCCCGATACGTGTTGCGGTGTTTACGGTATGTATGTTTCAATAGACGAAATCGATTCTCGTTTTTAACACTTTCTACGCGTAACGTGTAATCAGTCGGTAACGACAATTACTGAAACGGAGAATAATCAAGGAGGAAGAGCATTTCTTCGCAGTAAGAAAGTATGTATGTATTTAAGTTTTCCTCAATTAGACGCTTAACATTTAATTGGTCGCGTGGAATCACTTAATCTTGCAAACAATTTCAAAGCAGCGAGTGAATATTTTTTTTTATTTTCGTTCGAGCAGCAGGCCAACGTGAAGACAATTAAGTGATTCTCTTCGCGTGACGAATTAAAGGTTAAAAGGGCTTTGTATATACCGCGGAGCATAGCGTTTGATAAACAAACGGTCGTCATCAGTAATACCTAATACTTAGACATTTGAAAGCGACATGTGGTAGCTGAACGTTTTGTATGTACTCTCAAAGTTCCTTAGAAAGCTAGAGGTTGTCTTTGTTGCTAGAGCATAATAATTATTGATACAGTTGAATCGATTGCGAGGATTGTTTTATTGGTATTGATCTTGTCAGTATTACGGCATATCTTTATAGCGACATTATTTTTATAGTTATCGTATAGACGTTACCGCACCGAGCGTATAACGACATTGTTTCGTGTTCAGAGCCATTATCAAGGCCATCATTGATGTAATTTCTATTTTTCTCCGATTATACGATTACTGTGTATACATCGTAGCGCACCGTGCATAATAATACGAAGTGATAATGATATATCAATTCCAAGACGGATCGCGTAATACTTAACACGACATCTTGGCCAGAGCTACTGATTTAAATATGCACGAATACATCAAAATTGACCAAACAGGTATACGTGTATGCCTACATGCACATCTTACTTTGAAAACCAATGGAAATCTTATTTTGAAAGTCGACGGTCTTTGAATAATTTTTTATGGAATCTGTTATGTATTTAGAGATAACTTAATTGGAGTCGTAAATGGTAAGAAGGACCGTCTGATCATCAAATTTAGATTCGCAACGATCTCATTTGTACGAGATGCATGTTAATAATGATAGATGTTTGCCCGTGTATAATTTGAATCTGTTTGAGCGTTTTGTGAATCGAGAGCTCTAATTTTCGATGACTCGAGACAATAGTTACACTTCGACGTACATATACGCATATTATAGTTGTACGAACGTACATAATACGGAGCATCGAAGCATTTCTATGGTTTTTCGTGCGCAAGGTACGAGGGGGTGCAGTTGAAAAAAAGAGGACATATAGGTTATTGTATCTGTACTTTATTGTGTCTTTAGCAGACGTGTCTCTCGGAGCTACGTCTATTGACGGAATGAACATTGACGTAAATAAATAAAACGGATAGAAAATACAGTTGCTTTGGTGTATTTCCACCCACGATTGAGATCCGATAATTCGTTTTCGTTTTCTGCCTCTCAGCTCTTACGGTAAGTCAATTGAAACATCTTGTCAACAGTTTTCGTTTGCATACTAAAAGTAGTACATATGGACAGTCAACAAGTAATCATGAAAATCATTGAAAAGACAGAAATGTCTGTTTTTAATTATAGAAAT
>SHCU01000970.1:4863-15902 GCA_004307685.1 Ceratina australensis | reverse complement strand
ATTTAGGTGTAATTTTCTGCGTTGACATTTCATTTGGGGCTTAGTAATTACACTGTTTACTCGTTGAATAATAATAATTTTATTTCATTACTGTCATTCTGTGAAAAGCGATAAGAGAATGGCAGAATTGGATATTTCGATGAATATCGGGTGTACTCGATATAATTTAATCAGGGAAAATTAATACCAAAGTCCGCTTTGTAATTTGTGTAAGTTCGAAACTTTTAATTCGAAAACTTGTGCAAAGTAACAAGATCTACATCGAACCAGGCTACAGCCAACCCCGTCGCTTCCTCGTTAATCTAGAAATAGTTCGGAAATTATAGGCTACCTAATTACTCTGTCGTCAATTACATTGCGTGATTACTTCCTGAAGTAATTACTACCTACCGTCCATTTTTATTTTCGTTTCACCAGCGTCACACGTCGGTTATAACACGACGATATTCCCGATCACTATTCAAAATAGAAATAATATTTTTAAACGAATCCCCCGCGGTATGACTGCTCCATCAGTCCTGAATTTATTCACGGGTTAACCGAGAACGACCGCCTTTTTATCGGTCAATTTAAATTCAGTCAATACTTCGTTGACTTTCAACAATTTCCCCTCTTCTGTTTCGCTTATCTTAAATCAAGCAAAAATCGCCGTGCCTCCGGAGTCCGTTCAGTTCTATGTACATAATCGATCATACGATAAGAGAGAAGAATAAAAAAAAAAAAACGTGGAATTCTCGGTGCTCGGTGTAAATTGTCGCCTAACTCCGCAACTGGATGCAGAACGTTGGCGGCTCGCCAGACTTTAACCCTACGATCATCCTACGTTTCGTCGTCGCCAAAGAAGTTAGCCTCCTTTTCTTTTCCCCCGGCGCGCTGTCCTACCGTGACACACATTTCCCGCCAGGCTAACGAAGTTCCCGTTGACAAGTTCACGGCGACGACCGCCGCGGAACAAAAGACGTTTCACTGAAAACTAGCTTCCCGGTTACGATGTAAGTAATTATGTACATCGCGGGTCACCGGCAATAGATAGAAAAATAACTTGGGACACGTACCGCGGAAGACTGGCTTTGTTCGCCCGGTATTCAACCGCCGTAACATTCTATACCGCGTTGATAAAACGGATTGAGTTTATTAGAACACGGAACTCGTTTCACGTCAGTATTTTATGAAAGAAATATTTGAACTGTAAGAATTAGCCCTTTGCACTCGAGAGGCGACTGACATTCGCCATTATTTTATCAAATAAAATATATATCGTTGATTAAATTCAATTTGATTGCTATAAAATTTATGCATGTATTAATTTAGAAATTGTAGAAAAATGGACAATTGATAATTAGAAAAATATAAAATAATTATTACGTAGAGAAGTTCAGTAGATATTTGGAGAAAAGAATTCTCGAGTGCAAAGGGTTAGACATGTACGCGGGCGTGTGAGTAAATCTGTGAGAGTATGCGGGACACCAGGAGTGATATTGCAGGAATCGTGTGTACTGACGTACCAGGAGCAGTTCAAGGAAAGGGGTAATAAGCAGATAGGTAGATAACCTACATCTATTTTTCAGTGGCACACGGCCTAATTTAGTTCCAGTCGGGGCTCTATTAAGGAAATAGTATTAGGGTTCGTTGTCCTTTTTTTTGTTTGAGTAATCGTTGCTCCCTCGTGGACAAGAAAGCGAGTGGTCATAGCAAATGTAATTGATATTTATCGATACTAAGTGTATGTGAAGCTTCTTATGTGAATTGTATGTGAAGCCCCATTTTGCACTCATTTCCTTACAGAAGTGTATAAATCAAGTAATCTAGAGGAAGAGAATGTTAGCGTAATATCGCGGACTCGTAGAATCGGCTATCAATCTAACGAGGGCGTGAAAATTGTAACTACGAACTACGAAAAGGCACCGTTTATTTCTATGTCGCTGCAACCCAAAGGTACAGCTTCGGACAATTATTCGGAACCCACTACTGCTTATGTGCGAGTCCCCTATTAGGACAATATTCAAAAGTAATAATAATTCTGATAGTAGATCGCGTAGCAAATATATATTGACTTGGTAATAAGAGAAGTAATTTGAGAGAGTGACCCTTATGTCATAGACAGTCCTAGGACTCCCTTCTGTCAGCGTAACCTCTTCAACTGTTTTTTACTTGAGAAGTCCGCTTCAAGAGATACGATTACTCTATTTTCCTAAATTTCTCACAGATGTTCTTCATTTCTTAAACGTACGAATTCTCATCCCTAAATTACTGCGTGTCTACAAATAGCGCTTGGGTTTTCAATTTCACGGTACAAATTACTGAACGGGGAATCGAAACGAGTTTATCAGGGGTAAAAATCGATTCCATGGCGAAACTCCTTGCCGCGAACGATTCCTTCGTTCAAACGGTGGTAGATAAGATCGGTTGGTTCTGAAGGATTATCGGGGTCAGGGTAAGAGCGACGGGTTACGGAAGTCGACGGCGTGGTTCCTCTTAATCAGAGCCGATTCGACGAGGCAGCCTTATCCGTGTTGTGACGTCATTGCCATCATCGGCGCCGGCTTACTTGTCAACCGATTTCAAAACTTCTTCGATGGCTCGTAAACTTTCGACCCGACAGACGCACCGAACGGACTACCAGGGACTCTCTTTCACCCTTTCATTTTTGGTTCTCCGCGTCGAAGGTATACCCCCCCGACCGCGGAGACGAGAGCCGGCGAAACTTCGTTATTTCCAACGGACGACTTCTACCTCGTCGCCTCTTTGCTCGCCGCACTTGTTAAAACATTTGCAGCGGGGAAATCGAGCCGGCAAACTTCGTCGACGAGGCAATAACGAGGCGGTTCTTTTGTACGGTTCGAAGAGAGACCGCTGATTATAAGGGACGTTGTAAAATTTTTTGAACGACTAACTTCGAGACCGAACAACTGATTGTTGAGAGAGGCGACCCTTTCACTGCGATGGATGTAATGAACAGGGAATGGTTTGAAGCCAGTAAAATAATATTCAACGTGATCTCATTGTCAAGCGTAATCCTTTATAATCTCATTTAAAGGAACAAATTACTTTTATTTAATATTATAAGCGTTCATTTATATTTTTAGTTTTTATCATTAGTCAAAGATTGATTTTAATTTTTAACGATGAATAATATTTGATAGTTATCCAAGAGCGAAAGTTTCGCGATTTTCATCTCACAAGATTCTAACGAGCCGTCGATTATTTGGCAGTCTACTCTGCATGTAGGACGCAAAGAATGACTGCAATTTGTGGAAAAGTGCCCAGTAATACCAAACTCGGTGAACGGTGGAAAATTTAAAAACTCCAACCTCGCCCAGGAAAATTGTAACTAATTTAGATTCATTATTCTGAAAAGAATTTCCTCTGAAGTTTCGGAATGAATATTTAAAAGTGAAGTAATACGTTATACCGTGATGAAGTTCTTATTCTTTTCCACAGTGCAACGTAGCACTTCCCTTACACATAAAATATATATTCAGACTTTTTCTTAGTTATAAAAAGAAAAAATAATAATGCAATATTAATTAAAGATTAGAATTAATTTGAATAGAATAATGTAACGATGTTAATTCCAACTTTTACATTCTAATTAATTGGCGAGGATAGTGTGATATTATAATACAAACAAAAAGCTGTGTCTCTCTGCTAGCTAATTAATCCGGAGTCAGCTCTCAAGTAGCAGAAGGAGGGACATTACACACTTATTACATTGCACCAGGTCGGTGAATTACCAAAGTTAACGCGTGCCGGTTGGCCATTATTTAAAGAGCATAGAATAAACTAGGTACGTTCGTCGAAGGAACGAACTCCAGAGGAGACCTCGTGTATTATTCAGCCGGTAAAGACCAAGATAAAAGTTTCACCGATTCCGAGAACCCGACCCGGGGAACAAATAGCTGCATTATTTAACGTAAGCGCGTAACGCGAAACGAACAACGGGTTAACAATTCAAAACGTGCCGAGAGAGGGGCGGAGCACGCAAAAGCTGGATCCCGGTGCACGCATATAGCCCGATCATTCTCGAACCCCGAACGTTCGATACCGTATCGGACCCCTTTAATCGGTGTTTGTTTATGCGGCAACAGACTACCGATATAATCGGCCGAGTGGCTGGAAATTCGTGTTTCACTGCAATCTCACCGGCGCAGATATCTGCTCGATAATTGCAAATCCCTTGTAAGTCTACGGTACGCGAATTTCTGCGATACAATTAAATGCAAGGAGAATGAGAGTTTACATCCAATCAATTGTTAGTAGTAAATACACTTGTTTTCTGTTGGTCTATTGGTATTACTTAACCCTTGGTATTCGAAATTATATTTTGATTTTGGTACCAGTAGTTTCCATTTGTGTTTGATTCGGGATTTAACTTGAAGGACAGTTTCTTGACTGCTACTTGTCTTTTTAAATATAAAAATATGTGGAATGGGACTCGACAAAGCAGCTCCTCAGATTGGACATACGAGTGCAAAGAGTCAAAATGAGGATCGCCTTAGAGTTACATCAGGGATGTTATTTAAATTCATTGTTCTTTTTTTCCAAGACCCTCTGTACCATCTTTATTTCCTTTTAGTATATTTCTCATATTTCTGTTTACCCTTCGCACTGTTTTATTATGTTTTGACTTGAAGTCTCTGGTTTCACTTTACGCAGTCTGCAGACTCTTTCATTCCCCCCTAACCTGTACTCATTATTTAGTTCTTCATTCTCACTTTCACAATAAGAGCTTCTTATTTTGTTACACGTTGACTTCCTCCTGTCTTGTTTCTTATCTGCAATAATCCTTTCCAACGTTCCCTTAGAATTGCGTTATTCTCCTGACTTCTTCCTGCTTCTTTGTGGAATATTATAATTTTTGTTTTATTCAGTTGCCTGAAGGTCTCCAGCTTCTCTTTGCACAGTCTACAAGCTCTTTCATTCTCCCCTAACCTGTACTTATTATTTAGTTCTCCATTCCCACATTCACAATAGAAGTTTCCTATTTTGTCACACGTTGACTTCCTTCTATCTTGTTCCCTGTTATTTTATCCCTCTCCTATTTCTATCCAACATTCTCATAGAATTGCGTTACTCTCCTGACTTTTTGCTTCCTTCTCTTGTCTTATTTCTCTTCTTCCATCTTGTACGTGCAGTACTATAATATTTTTTTCATTCAGTTGTAACTCTATCATCGAAATATCTTGATACCCTTTATTTCATCGTGTTCAATGACTTATTTTTATCTCTCAATTAATTACTGCCAATTGTAATCCGCGATATTTGCTAGATCACGTAAGTTCGAAAATGTTCTGAAAGCTTATCGCGATCGTGTCGCAATTATCTCGACTATAGCCGCGAGTCAAGGGGGCCAAGGTTGCTTTTATCCCGAACTGCAGTTCTCCGATACGATGGTATCGTGCCAATGGTCCAGCCCAGTTTCCGGCGCGGCTTCAACCACGGGAAAAATACAGACCGAGTCAGCGTTCGATGACTGCTAACCACTTAACACGTCCGGTGCTATCAGCCGAGTGGCCCTGCGATACCGTTTCCGTATTAAGAGTTTCTACCGATTTATTTTTCAGATCAATCGTTCTTCTAGGAGTTAATATGTGACTGATTCCGATTTTAAGGAACGCAAGTATTTTTTAAAACGTTTATATAAAATGCAAAGAACTTCAATTTTCGCTTGGGGTTTAGCTCGAAAGTTCGATGCCTGATATACAAGTTAGTCGATACTTTTCTAATAAAAGTATTCTGTATTTTCTGAACTGCACTTCGTCTGAACTTGGTGTCGATGAATTTTTTCCCACCAGCCCTTGATTACCCTAGTCGACCAAAAGTCGTTCATATAGAATATAAAAAATAAGGTACATCGGGCTGGAAAGTTTTGTCGTTGCAACTCGGTACGGAGCTAAACGAAAATCTCTGCAAGGGCAGTCACCGGTAAATGGCAATGTGTTCGCGACGGAATCGGTTCACGTGCATTTCTCGTTTCGCGTGTGTGCGTATCTTCTAGGTCGAAAGTTTTAATAGTATCCTGTTCGAAACTAAACGCGGATACGTCTAGTTTACACACGATCGTTGTTCAATTAAACGGGCAGCGAACAACGACAAAGGCGGTTGTAGACCTGGTCGAAATTCCCTGCGATTGAATCGATATTGGCTGGCTAGTTCAAAGCCACTCTTAGCGAAAAAAAACTGCTCACTGTTTGTTCCTCCGATTTCGAGCGGCAATCTGTTACCTCGTTTTATTAACTAATTCCAGAGGAATCTCTCGCCTGCAATAATGTTACTAAAAGTTCATTGTTATTCATCTTGCGAAAAAATGCAATGCTGTAATTTACGAGAAATATAAATCCATAATTTCTTTTATTTAAAGGAAAATTACATGGCATATTTATTTAAAATTGCATTATGTAAAATAGCGCGAGAAAAATATTTAAGACAATTAAAATGCATATCATGACAGCTTTAAATTAAATGATGTTTAAAATTATAATCTGATATTTATCTTATAATCTGATAAATCCTGATGCTTCCAGAGATGAACGACTTCAATATAAATTACATATAATTTATACTAAATTGTCGTCCATAAGTTTCTTCTTCTTGTATTCATTTCGTATATAAAAACAAGGTAGATACTTATGGGACACACTAATATTTTCAAGATTTGATGAAGACAGTCAAACGGCAAGTGGAGCTCATTGTGCTATTGTCGTTATAGAAAGAGGCTGGAAGGGTAAACTTGAGGTTTCATCAGCGTCGTTCTTCACTCGCGTTCCACTCGTGCTCCACTCACGTTCCTTTCACGCGATCCACCTAAATACGTCTTCTGTTCACGGACAAAAATGGGATCGCAATTTTTCTTGCAATAAAATACACGAGGCGACTTTCATCTCTCATGGAATTTCAACCTATTTGTAGCAATGACGTATCGATATTACACGTTGCCCGATGTGGCCCTTTCACATCCGTCTGACCGTTTAGCCACATTCTACTTTTAACACGTTCAAAATTACATATCATTTACTCTCATTTGTTCTTCGTTTCAATATATTTTTTCATCACAGTTTTATCAATGCTTTATTATAATCTTCTATATTTTATGATTCATGAATTTTAATGCTTCTATCTACTATCTTGTATGTTTCTTACTTGAGCATTTGTCTGACGTGATAATGAAAATAATAACTTGTAAACTTGCCTAAGAATTTTTCATAACAAATTCAATTATTATTTTCCCACTTCCGGTACAGAGAACGTGCTTATGCGATCGTCGAATCTACATTACTGTCGAAAACTCGCGAACATTTCACCCGTTTATTTCTGAAATCCCTAAGGAGATGAGGTTTATTAATTCAGTAGAAAAAAGCTTGGGTTCTCGGTTTCACCGGGAAGTTTTGTAACCTTTTATACCGCGGCCAAGAGCCGTCAGAAGTTACGCGAGATTTACCGCGCGATAGGCGGAAATTTCCGCGTGCCGGTCGGATTTTTCACAAGTTTCCCGCGTGCGTGCCTCGCAAGCGGGCGGGCGGACAGTCGTTAAGTTGATCAACGGGCATCTCAGCCATAATCGTACGATCCGGTGGGCGGGAACGCAGCAGCTTTCCCCAAGACAAATCCGCGAAGTTCCGTCATTCGTCATGGCCATTAATTCGTGCCCGGGACTACCTTCACCACTTATTCGGAAAGCAATTCCGCAGCCGGGGGTTGGATATCGTGGCGCGCGGTTCGTTCGGTGCCTCGTATTCGGTTCCTACCGGATATCTCGCGGTCGATTTATCAAGAACGCCGTCGCCTCCTTAATTTAGGTCGCCGGCTCCCGTAGCGTTTGGTCTTACTCGACAACTTTCCAGCAGATCGGAAAAAGATGGGCCGCGCTCTAGCAGAAGCGACGTAAAAAGGGTAGAGATTGCACGGTATCGGTGAAGGTGAAAAGAAAAACCGTGAGGTAGCTCAGAACGCTCGGTCAGTGTCACAAATTCTCTTATAATACATCCGTCGCTGCTTAATGACTATTTCTTTAGGAAACTTTACGTCTCTAATAAATACAGTATTTGATGTATCTTCATAAAAAGTGACGCATGCTGTTTGAGAGACACCTCAAGTATTTATTTATTTATCCGATTTAACCCAGGCCAATTGAATTGGGAAGACTTTGTAGACCTGGGTCTGTGTTAAAATTCTGTTAACACTTTGACGGCCGAAGTCACGTGTACGTGAGTTCACGAGCCAAATTCAAATGAAAAGAGAGTAAAGATAGGAAGTGGGAGGATACAGACATTGATGAGATGAAAAAGTTCCTAGCTTTAATAACTCCGATGGGATTAGTAAAAATGTCAGAAAAAAGATGGACACTGGTCAACAGGTCCATTAATCTGCAGACCAATTTTGGAAGAGACATGCCAAGAAATAGATTTCGACAAATTTGGCATTTCGACGGTAAAGAAAAATGTCAAGACCGATTGGACGAGGTTAAACCCATCACAGACCATTTCCAACATAAATTTCGAGTCATCAATGAACCAACAAAAGAATTATCATTAGATGAAGCCTGCCAATTTGTCACGAAGCTGACAAAATGAGCCGGGGACAAGATCAACTCTTCTTCCGAAACGTGTGACCGTCCAAGTGTTAACTTTTGCTCGCTTTTGACATATCAGGAAATAAAAATCGATTACGCGAAGCAATTAGTACCTACGGTGTTTCGGTAAACAGTGAGGGTGAAAAGGGTTGACTGACGAGGTTCGCGTTACCCAGAAACGTAATAAAACCTGCTGATGTATTTGCCCAGCTGTAAAAATATTGCATCACCCCGCTTGGTACATGATAACAGTCTTGAAGGTACGCGCGAAAGAGAAATGAAGATTTTAATGAACATGGAAAATCACGACCCGTGTTTGTGCTCGCGTTTCATTAAATTCGAAAACGTTTTCAATAAACGTCACGGATTCCATGTTCAATTCGATCTCTTTTCTCATGTCAACTTGTATGCATCTGCTAATGAGGTGTACATTGATACTCAGCGCCATGAAATTCTCGTGGTTTTAAAGGGTTTTCAAAATTAAATCAATAAATAAATGTATGACATTGTTTTGCATAGAATGATCTCTGATAAAAAATTTGTACGCAACGATGTATTTAACTTTCCTTTAATCGATAATACATGACTTCAAATACTGGAGCATTTGTCAAGATGCTTCTTCGAATTGACGTCGATTGAAAGAGATTTGTCAACTGCAAGGCGATTGAAGATGCCAAGGGAGCAGAGGCAAGAGAGAACGAGTTTGAGTGAGACGTCAAACGAGGAAAAACGTCGGTGCGCTGGGGAGTAAGTAGAACAAACATGAAAATGAAAAGAAACATAAAAGGATGATTGACGCGAGCGTGAAACGGGAGAAGGAACGCCGAGAAAAAGGGGTTTCCTTTCTTGTCTTGGTCTCCCCGTCGGCGAAGATGTAATACGAGTCCGAGCGGCGCGTATACATTATCATAGGAGTGTAACGTGTCCACAATCAGAGCCCGGGAACTAGTTATAAAACAGAATTTATGCAAGACGGCTACCGGAATTAAATCGCCCGTTTAACACGACCATAAATCCGCGTTACTGAAGCATTACGGAATCTCGACCCTCGTACCCGGGCCGGTTTCAAACCTGCGGGGGGGCTAAATAAACGCGTCAGTGGTATAATCGAATTTGCAGGAGATCTGCAATTTCACTTTGGGACCGCGCGTGTATTTCAGGCTAGGGATTCGCGGCACGTATTTCTTCAGTTTTCCATTTAGCAGAATGTTATCGCGAGTTTTCCATAAAAATTGCCCCTCGCCATATTCGGTATCGCGTCGAATATTGGCTACCCCTCCGAAAATCCACCGTTTGCATAGCGTGACGGTAATTCGCGTTTTAATAGAATTTCCCCGATACGTTCGATCTTATAGATATCGTATACAATTTCTGAATATTACGGTACCGTACGTGCAGCGTCGCGAGTTGCCGGTTATAAAAATATTAATGAACCTGTGATTCGTTTCGCGGATTTTCAACTCCACGTTGACACGAATAAACGCGAGTTTGTGTATCACCGGGTAATAACTAAAATTGGCGATGCGAGAATTATGAAAGACCTTTAAACCGATAAAATATTATGTCTGATTCCGAATATTGAATTTCCATGTTCCATCACGGTTTTCAGAGTCGTACTCGAAAACAGCGTGCGTTGATGAAAGTGAAATATTTTCAAGCTGTACGAAAAAGTTGACGGTTTTCCAGCATACGTCGATAAAATACTCTTAGAATCTCTTAAAAACAAAATGAAAGTGGTTAACACTAAACCTACCACGGTCAAATGACCCCTCTTAAATTCCTCAATAAAAATAAAGTGCAAATGGTTTAATTATGTTGTTAAAATTGTAACCATAACTTAATTTGATGTCAAACAAATATATCAATGCCAATATTAAATAGCATTCAAATGTAAAAAATGTCAATGTAGTATACTTGTGTGTAAAATCCGTCGGTAGGTTTAGTGTTAACATCAGTTTAAAAATTTGTCTTTTAAAAATCTGTTTATTCTTTTGAATAATGATATCATTCCAACACATGGTATCATTCCCATGTGAAATGATTGGGAGTAAAGTTTAATTGTAGGGACGAGGCAAAATTTTTGCCGTCGACTATAGTCGACGCTCGTACTGAAATGGTTAAATACAATAACCAATCGATCCCGCGGCTAATGGATACTTAGCGCTGGAAGAAGTAGCGAGCACAAAGCAAATTCCTTGGAAGCAATTGCCCCGGGAATGTTTCGAGGAAGGTCTCGAAACTTCATCAATTTTCGCATTACAGTGGCTGGTGTCAAAGTGTGCCGCGAAAGGAAATAGCGCGAGGCAATTTCCTGCGCGAACGCACGAGCCTTCGGATCGTTTTCAACAGAGAGACAACTACTGCAGACACTATTAGCCATTGTTCCTTTGGCCAGCCGGCTGTGAAACCTTTCGGAAGGGTTCGTACTCTTACAGGGATAGTCGGGAGGTAAATATGCTCGGTTTCGCGT
>SHCU01000969.1:16170-28726 GCA_004307685.1 Ceratina australensis | reverse complement strand
AACGGAATGAGAGCCGAAAGGAAGGATAAAAAAAAATCGGGGTTCTGATGAAAATGGATTGAAGCAATCGTTGATCGAATCGAGGGCTCATTAGCCCAATTCTCGGGTGAGAAATCGGCAGCCGCCTCGTTCACGCCTCGCTGTTAGTCACGAATACGAAAAATCTAGGCGGGCCATGCAATATGCATCGTTACGATTTCCCAGTGGCTTAACGCGATGTTAACAACGTTTCCGAGTTCACCGCCTAAGGCTGTACGAGTCCGTAAACGAACCATTGAAATTTTAATTACGAAATCTGTATTTTATAATTTTGCGAAACTGTTAAAAAAGGATATTAAATGTTTAATTGAGAAAAATCTGTTTTTTACGAATCTCGAAATTTCTATGGGCTCCTTAATTTCTCCGGTAACCCACATACGCAGGTATCACCGGTCTCCCTTTCGATCTCACGCTTTCTGGTCCCTTTCCCTAAAGAATCCCAGGTATACGCGTGTTAATCGGCAAGGAAACATTTGCTAAAGTGGAGCACGCGAAACGAAGCCCGCACCTCATTCACTTTCTTTCATCCGGATGCGTATCACGGATATCGGATACGGTATCATGTTCGAGGTAAAACGAAGCTTGCTCCCAACCAGCTATTGGCAATATGTATAAAATTCGCTTTCTTTTGCTTCTTCTACGATCAATTGATTAAACAACGTAACCTTGAAAATGCTATGATATCGTGGAAGTAGGCCGAGATGGGAGAGAGAAACGAAACAGGGAGACCTTTGTGTCTGAAGCCATGGATATTAGTAAAAATATCACACGCGTTGGCAGTCGAAAACATATGAAGAGTATGCCTGCTTTGGTGGTCCGTGAACCGTTCTCATTTTCAGGCTAACGATTCCTCACGTTTTTAAAAGGGCACCTAAACCTGACTCTTTTGTTTTTTTTTTTAAAGATATATTGACCAGCGTGGTGGGTGTGCTCTTGACACATGCGATTTTCCGTGGAAATGGAATTATACCCCAACGAATTGAATTTAAAATTGACTTGATAGTAAAATGGTAGAATTCACTGTCACAATTTTAAAAATCCTTCTGTACTTAGAAGCAAATTTGGCCATTTACAATTTTACGTGAAACCGATTTTATTTTGCATTAGACAAATACAGATTTTAATTGAATTGTAATTTTACACGTGTTTAATCCTGTTTGTAGTCTTGTAAGACGATATCTCTTCTTTTTTAAAAAAGCTACCCTTTTCGGGACAACGCTATACGTGACTAGTAGCAAACGCGAGATGGAGATCCTCTGATGGGGAGTGAAAAGAACCAGATGGTCGCGCGGGTAAGAAAAGGAGGAACGCTCGGATTTCGGTACGACGATAATGTATCTCGATCTGAACAACGCGATTAGTGACACGTTCACAATGCCGTGTCCCCGGAAAGTAGAGGTTTTTCCACGGAATCGATTATCGCACGGTAAATTGAAAGCAAATTGGAACCGTTGGAAATAACGAACCATTTCCCCGCGTGGGTATCTCCTCTCGTTCACATTACATATTCCAGAATGCCACGAGGGTCTAAATGTCGAAGATTTAGATTTTATCGAGGGCATACTCTATTCTCCGGCGCGGAACGATTGCGGAATAGTAATATAATTGTAAATTATTATTGTCTACCCTTTTATGATTTCCTATTTTCCTTAATGTAATGGTTAACGATAAGTATCGTTGCCTTTGTACGATACACAATAGAATCGCCACGGGGCGTATCTACTATTTATTTTCCCGTGCGATTTGCATATTTGAAATTAGTAGACAGAATGATTTCCATACGTTCACTAAAATAATTACGTACTGATTCAAATTCAACTCACCCTCGTACATCTGCGCGTACTGAGGGAAACCAGCCGCCCTCAGCCATTTGCAAGCTTCCTGCGCTTCGATCTCTGTAACAAAATAAAACTTTTATCACTATATAAAAATAACAATTTTATTATAACCGGAAAACAATTTTCGGACACTCGCATAAACCCCTAATTGAGCAAACCTGTGAATAACATTAGCAGTCTCCCGAGTAGAAAAATTTTTGGGGATCGCCACTTTTTAGCCAGTAACTGGACGGTAATTTCTGATCAGGATTACTTGGCCTGTAACTGGCCATTTATTAGGCCTAAAATACTGGCCAGAAAATCCTACCTGGTTACTGGCCAGTGTATGACTAGAAATTTTTGGTTAACAGATCACGATGCAATAGATCTTCGACCATAATTTTATAGCCGTTGAATGGCTAGTATCAGTGTCTTATGCCCAGTTAACAGCCAGCTATTGCTTCATTTTAACTATTATTGCTTCATTTGAACATCATTATTTGTTTGAAATATGTATGTAATCAGTTCAATTCATTCATATTTTAAATTTCATCAAAAACTAAAAACATCCAATTTGTTTAGTCAGGAAATTGATAGATTTCACTGGTCAGAAACCGACGACTTTTTACTGGCCAGAAACTGTCCAGTTTCATAACCATTTTTTGGTTAAACATTGTCTACCTTTTGGCTATTAACTGGTCAGTATCACTGGCCAATTTCTGGCCAGTGGCCAGTAAAAAATTGTTGTTTACTGGTCATTTACTGGTCAAATTTCTACTCGGGCCGTCTCATCGATATCAGAGTTAATCCTCTTAGCAAATATTAAAATCAAAATTAATTCTTATAATAATAAAAGTAATCACTTTATTCACTGAAAGGAATTAAATATTTTTCGACATTTCTGTAAACTTATATTTTTCACTGATTTCATGGACAACGTTGCATGGTTATCAGAGTGTACCCCTTAATTATTATCGACGAACGTCGAACGTGACACGGACTGGTTTCCAACAAAAGGATTTTCGATCAGCGTTTTACATGAGCAAATATATTACGATCATTAGCCGGTCAGCTCTCTGTTTGGTAAGCACGAGGAGCCAGCTCGTTCGGTGAATGAAGGCCTCGTTCGAAAAAAGCGGCGACCACGACGAAAACGTTCTGCCCTTCATTATACGGGGACGAGATACCTTGGCCGACGTGGAGTTTGAAAAACTCGCGAGCGTGTGTCGCAGCGCGGATTGGAATGCGCCGCGATGGAACTGCGAGACAAGGGAAAATGGACATCCCCGGGGGAAGAAGTGGTTTAAACGAGGCAGGAATTTATTCGCGATCAGATGGAATAACGCGAAACGATCGATCGCTGTCCTGGAACTCGAGGAATTTTTATCAGTCGTCCTGTCCTTCGGATTTGGTATTCATAGTTTTTATTTTTCCACGAGAATTTTATCTCGGTATCGATAAAAACATGTTGCGTTTATCGCGCGCAAACAGTAACGGATGAATGGGTAAGGTGAATGACGAAAGAGCGAGATAAGACGTAAGTGCCACTGAACTACGTCTGTTCATTCACCAACTTATTTGGCAGCTCGTCGTTTAATGTTCGAGATTAGATACGCGGCCCGCAGGTATCTTCTTCCCGATTGCTATTGCGACATCACTATTATAAATCAGTGTTCTTGTAATCTACACGATTGACATTTGGAGATTATCAAATTAAAAATAAAATACTCTAAATTTGATGTCAATACAGAAAATGATATCTGATGACGATACAATCTGATGATACAATTACATTTTTGTGTACCCTTGAAGATTAAGTCTTTGGGCCACGATATGATCTTTAATAAACCATTACTATTTTGTTATATTTTCACATGATGTTATACCTTTATTAATAAAAATATACTAGTTCTGTTTCATTTAAACCCCGATAAAATTCCTGTGCAACATGGTTCCATTTTTTATCTGAAATCCCCCAGAGTTAAACGAATCGTTTACGATTTTTGTATAAATGCATAAAACCGCAGCAGGAAGAAGAAACAAGAAACCCTCTGAACTGGCAAGGAGGTTGAAATCAGCGAAGAGCACGAATCAGGAGGCGGTTCTTTCTCGCGCAGGGTTAATTGGCCAGGCTCGCGAAATTCCCATGGGAAGGCACAGGGAACAGAGAGAACAGGTCTGCAATGAGTTAAACTCGAAACGAAACGCGAAACGAAAAAGGACATGGTAGCGGCGCAAGGAGAACATCAAGGGGGGGTTTAGGATCGAGGCGAACGCGTTTCTACCTTTCAGGGAGCCAACCGACCACCCGCGGCGACGAAAAAAAGAGCATTGATAGCGGCGATATCGATGCGCGATTGCCGCGACGCATCCGCGCGCGATAAAACGTATACGGTTATCACTATCGATATCGCCACGGTGAATTTATCGATTTTCCGAACAGCAGGAAGTCTATTGCCCGCGGGGTCCGCCGCCGCGACGCGCCGTTAAGGAGCGATAAAGAAGGTAGAGGAAGAGGTGAGAGGAGAGGTTAACGTCTTTATTTTACCCGATCGTCGCCGGGCTTCTCTCACCCGTGGCGCGTGACGCCGTAGTTCGTGAATCGTTGCCTACTGTGTGCACACCTGTAGATTAATTATCCCGTTTTATCTGGCTGCTCGTGGGAACGAGATTATACAACGGCGAAAATGTTATTAGTTAATCTAGATTACGGAAAACACGTGCGCGATAACAACTACATCGGCGTATAGATTTTTTCTAAATATTTCGTTTATGCAGTATAAAGGATTAAATAATCTTGTATCTTTTCATAGTCGAGAATGAATTAACCTTTCAGTCACTGCTTATTTTATAGGGAAATATTTACTGCTTTATATGTTATTGTTGGAAATGATGGGTTACGATCCGTAGTTTCATTCGGACACTCTTTTATATCTCGAGTTTCTTAGAACACTCGTTCATATCGTGTGACGCATATTTATTTATTACACCGTTTAGAAATCATATTATAGAATATTTATAAGATATAATAAACACGCATTGAAACATTTTTAACTGGCATGAGGTTTTAACATATGAAACACGAAGAAGGGAGAGAACCGGAAGTGAGACAAAAACAAGTGATAAACGGAATAGTGCCAGAATTCAAATTTTACATACATTTCCAACAGTTATTAATTATAATTTAAAAGTTTGAACATTTCGTTGGGGTGTATTATGGTTTCGTGTTCCATGCAACGATTTCAAGCACCCCTTCAGAACGTAACGTGAACTCTGATATTTTAATACCGTAGAAATTACAGAAGTAAAGTTGACTTAATAAACAACACTTTTGCACGAACCCTCGATTAGCATAATTTTTTAACGAGCACACAAGCCGGATACAAAACACTTTATATAGAACGGCAATCCTTTTAGTTCAACTCTGTTTTATTTTAAAGTTTGTTGTGGGACGTTCGTTATAGCTTGCTAATTTTCTGCTCGGCGAGGTGTACTTTCAAGTAGAGTTCTTTATCCACTGTGTAAAATGTTCAGGTACAGAAAGAGAGAAAGAGAGATATATACACAATCAATTATTCCTTCTGAACAGCGAATTAATTACTCTTCTTAATGTTCGCAATAACGCAAAGCGCATGGGCGTAAATTACTACGATTTAATGATTTACGATGTACATTCATACGATATATCGGAACGACAAGAAATTCAATCGGATCACTATCTGTTCGGTAGCTCAGACGCAGAGATCGACAAAAATTGAGTCAGTTTCCAAAAGATGGATGGCACGTAGAGCCCAACGCGTCGAAATACATAATACGACTTTGCGGTAGGTCGCTGGTCGTCGAGACTCGCAGCTATGTGTGTTCCTGAATAAAGCGGCACGTAGGTGTGTCACTTCGTGCGGAATAAAAGGCTGTGGTGTACGGTATCGCACGGCCATGTACTCGAGCCCTTTCGTAAGGAGATTTGCTTTTACGCAATTCAGGCGACAGCGGCCAGACGCGACAATCCAGAAAGTCGGCAAACCAGCTGCACCTTCAAAACGAATCATCACGCCACGCCGGACTGACGAGGGCAAGTCAATCAAAACTTCAGCTGCGTCAGAATACTATTTCAAAACATATGGAAAACGTGTTTGAATTTTTTAATTTTATAGCGTATAGTATATTATACGGGGAGTCCCAGAATTACTCATACGTCCGGAAATGGGAGGTTCCTGGGACGATTCTAAACAACATTGTCAGAAGAAAAGAAAAGGCTGAATTTTTACATTTTATAGGATATAGAATATTGTCCGAATCTGTACATATAGTTATCAACTAAATGATTTTCCTTAGCTCCTTGGCTTACGATTTAAATTCTAATTTTTCAGGCCCAAAGTGAGTGCAAGTTCGACCTACAATCCGACGTCTCTGACAGATAATTGTTTCACTAATTTAAATTTTTAAATAAAATTCTTAATTCGTTTGTGCCCAAGCGAAATCAATAAGCTCAGAGGTTGACCATATTTCCGCTCCGCAGTATATGCCCCACGGCTGCGGACAACCGTGAGAAAAAATTCTGGATCCAACGTGTAAAACCTGGCGGACATGGCTCCTTCGTCCGTGACTCTTTCGTCGAGGCGTGCGACAGCTCTCAATGCCCGACCTACTTCGATTCTGACGTCAAAAGTCGGCCATAAACACCGATACTTAACCCGTGCGCAAGTTGCATCAAAAACGCAGTCGCAAAGATAGAAGCTTGCGCCCGTTCCGAATGTTTATCTCCACGCAAGCGCCAGTAGCCTCCTCCACAATAATTTATTCGTCTCTTTCCAACGAACGTTTCCGAACGTCCGATCGTTCGCCGCATCAAGCGTTTCCGCGGCAATGAAAATCAATAATCAGTTTCGGTGTCACGGCATCCGTTTTTTTAAAATACTACCTCCATTTTTCGTACGAGCGTCTGCGATTTTTGGAAATAGCCTCTGAAGCTGTCGTAGTATTTTATTAATATCTAATTATTGCCACTGTTTTTATTCAAGTGCTCTGTGCGATCTTAACGTGAAACGGTGTTAAGACACAGTAGTTAGTAATTACAAACGGTCTGGTATTGCTGCATAAACTTGGGAGTTGATGGCTTTCGAAGTATGCGAGTTCATAGCTAAAAGCTGTAAATTATGCGAGACTCGATGGCAGTTTATGCAATTTCAGTGTCGCAGTTATCCGTTCTCACGAGCTTGAAATTGTCGAGCATTTATCAGATCGCAAGATCTGAATGTAATCGCCCTCGATTCGCATGACTTCCCGGTCGTCTCTATTTCTCTACAGAAATCAGTCGAGCTTCAGTCTTGTGGCGATCTTTCACGTTAATTTAATTTAATTAAAAGATACACGTTTCTGTGATTCCTTTCAATGTTTTATAGTCGTGTTAAGTTAGTCGAGAGCAACAAGATGAATCATATTTATATATTTATATTTATTATATCTCTTATAGTTTGATACGGATATTTTATTACGGATTAGTCTGAGAAGTACTCGATTGACTATGAAACGTAGTGCATTAAACATTTCATGACTCCTCAACACACATTCTTCGCCGTGTAATTGAAATATGAATGGAACATCTTGTACGAGTCGTTGAAATTTTTTAAATGCTCCCACTCTACATGACAGTATAGAAGAGATACAACGAAAACGTACACGAGTCCACTGGCACGTTGTCTCGGATTCACGTGTACGTAGATGCACGTCTGCAACTTATGGAGATGCAAATGAAGTGTCTTGGTTCTAAGTGCCCTCCAATTGCCTTCAATCCTCGGGTAATATAAAGAACGACGTACGTACAACATCTCCTGCATTCTGTTCCTCATCGAGGTACGACTTTTACAAAAAGATACGCACTACATCTTAAACGCATTATTTTCGTCGATGGAAAAAACAATTCGTAAAATTTTTCGATATCTTAAACGCTGCGTTTTTAAAAGAGAAAGCGAACAATTTATTCTGAGGTAATGAAAATAGAGGAATTAATAAAGCGGGTGAATCGAGACGAAATATCCTTAAAAATGTAAAAGGTATTACTATGGCAATCTTCTTAATAACGGATCAAATTGATACCGTTGGTAACGAAAAATTCACTCAGCTGAAAATGATGCTTAAGTGGCTCGTATTCGGTATTCCTCTATCATTTAGGAGGAATTTTAAATCCCCGATTATTTCGCCTGAAATTCCGACTGTGCTTAATTGGCATAATCAAACGATTTCCTCCAAACTCTCGAACTTACAATTTTCTCTACGGTATAATTAATAAGGAATGCAACAAATTATTCGTACATCTATGTTTTACGAGAAACATACGAGAAGACTCGAGGCCTTGACGATCGAGGAATTATCGTTTCCATTTGGAATTTTATGGAGGCGATAGCCGGCGTAGAAGGAGCAGTGAATAGAGGAGCTATAAGGAGTTATCGGAACACGGAGAGGCAACATCGGCTTATTTCAATATTTAGTTATCATTTTTGTTGGTTTATTACCGAGCCTAGGATGCGAGATTGTCTATCCGCGGCCATTAGCTGAAAGTTCTTTTGCAATTCGCCTCGTTTCTCGACAACTCAACCTTTGTTCAGTGATATATGGCAACGTTGTACGCTGTTTATGACCTTACATTGCATAAACGTTACCCTAATGAGTTCTCTCAGCCAAGATACATGCATCGCACTGTATTCTGGAAGCGATTCACGTTTTCGTAACTGGTTCACGGCGGCTCGTTCGGAGGCTGAGGAACGAATGCATAATTCTCGATACGCTGTTAGCAGTTCTAAGCTTTTACCGATACATTTTTTTTTATAATTTATTCATTTCGAACATTAATTCGATTCGACTCTGCGCGCTCTTTCGTTCGCGATGATTGACATTGATATATCGTGGTTGCAATTCCGCGCAGCGATGTCTTGTTCTCGGTAACTGACTATTTGGCTACGAGAGCTATCATTTGTGAGGCCGAAATTATGCGTTCGCAGGCGACGAAACCCATTACTAGCATGGGTGTGTCGAACAATAATTTACGCCTAGGGGTGAATTAATACCCATGTAATTCAAACATTCGTTCGCTTCGATAGTTTAGAATTAAATTAAATTTTATCATCGAATTAGATACTGGAAAAAAACGTGAAATAATGTTCGCGTAACATCGACATGAACTTTGGCTGAAAACCGAAAAGTAATCAAAATCAGATGAAACTCTAACTCTATCTCTTTCGTCTCTATCTAACCTGACAAACTATCTATCTAACTTACAAATCTAAATTACATCTAAACTACAAATAAAATATAAATACAAACCAAATTACAAAAATGGTCTTGATTAAATTTCGGTTTACCCAATAATTAAATGTATGCGCATTTAGATAGCGTGAAATGAGAATGCAGGAAAGTAATTAACGAGAAAAAGTTGGTGTTTAATAAGAATGAATAATCCAGCGCATCAAACGTAATTAAAATTCTTTTCACTGAATCACCGAGGTCTGATTTAATGTTTGAAAATTAATTACACTTGGCAAGTGTTCGAGTTCACTATAAGGAACAATGATAACAAAACTGTTCTACCTTTGATGTACGGTTAATTATTAATTAACTCAGAGAACGATGCAGAAAATAGGAAAGTTGTTATCGGGTGGAAGTTCGGTGAAATTTTCACTCCAATTTACAAGTATTGGATGGCTGCGCCCGCGCTCCGATGTAACTTGTTGCGAAACATGAAAGAGAACAGTCGGTGCCGCACTTTTATAAGGCGATTATAAGAACTTCGCTGTAGCCAAGTTCGTTCCGCTAACATCAAGCCGGCGAAAGAAACCGTGCGGTGGCCAGCTTCCGGGAAAAATGAAAAGACCTCCGAGTGAGTGGCAGCAGTTCTCGAAAGATAATCAACTTGCCTAACTTGTTAAAGCCAATTAATTACTTTTAGCTTTTTGCGAGTCCAAGAAAATCTCTTATGAATGACAGAATTATTTTTTAATTAAACAAACGTAAAATGTTTACCGTAACATCTTTGTTTTGACTAAAATCATTTGAACAGAATTATTATTAGGATAATAAAAATGTAATCGAGTCAATTAATCATAATTCATCGGCGTGCATTCCGATTTCAAATTCTATTGAATCCTATTGAAATGCGTTAGAACGACGAGCCGACAGAAAGTGGAGAGCGTGTAAGGTCATCCGGTCTTTCGATTTCACGGATTCTTGTAACCGCGCATTGCGCCAAAGGTGCCGTCGGTGTTTTTTTGAAAGCGAGTCGCGCGGCCAGAAATATGCGGATCAGCAGGGGTAAAAGACGCTGCCGCGCGCTGAGCTAGAATAAACCTAAGCCGTGGCGGCGGGGTGTGCCGTCACGGTGACAAAGATGAGAATGAAAAGAAACAAAGAGAAGGGCGGGAGGGGAAAAAGGAAAAAAGGTAGAAACTCGGTCCTGCCCTATGGAGATTTGGAACCCACAGAACCGGTTTGCTTCTTTGCATAGTTCACCGGACCTTTTTTATGATTTGCACTGCACTTCTACGCTGAACGCGTTCCAAGAAGATGAATATATTTAGTACTTCATTAGTTTAATGGGCCGGTACTCGCTAAATTAAAGAATCTCTCGGGTAAGCACAGACGTCAGAATACACGTTCTATCAAACGATAAACGCGACAAATGGCCACGTGACATTTTACGCGTATAATTTATTACGAGAATTTCTTTCAACTCTTTTATTCGAAGGTTGAGAAAATGCGAGAAACTTTGTTAGAATAAGTGTACTCGTCGAAGGGCGAGCTTGCACGTAACCGTCCCTGGAGGAAAGGCCGTTTCGCATCGGCGACTCGTATCGAATATACCGGCTCGCCTTCCTTCTCTTTCAGGCAACAATGAGACACAAAGAGGACGCGTGTGCGTGCTACGGGGAGAGGAGGACCCACAATGCCATGCGAGTGTTCCCTTATGCGCAACGAGGAGGACTTGCCCGCACAGAGTGTACCGTTTATTTCACGGTCCCTCTCTTATTACGATCGCGGCCAGTTGCCCTGCGTCGTCGCGCCGCTACCATTCGCAGTCACGAGTAAAATTAGCACCCCTTTCAGTCGTCAGACCTTCTTTCTCCGTTTAACCCCGGTCTCAGGGCTAATAGAGCGAGAATTTTTCCGAATTGGAAAGCTGCTTCAGAATTTTCTCGTTGCAATTAATGCGTTCGTCAAAACTTCTGATGAACCGTAGTATTTCCATTTATTTAATTTTTAATCATTGATGGGTCATGGCAGCGTCAATCAATTTGCATAAAGAATTTTCTGGATTTATTTCACTTTTAATCACGCGCTTTTATTCATTTTTATTCATACATACTTAATCGTAACAGGGTCACGATTTAAACGAATCTTCACCCATACACGTTTTGAATACACAAAATAACTTTTGTAAAATTGAAATATTATGAAAATGAATTGAAGTATTATAAAATTTTATACAATTTCAAATCTCAATAAAATTCATTTAAATGAATCGTTGCCCACACACGTTTTTAAATATACGTACAAAATATATACTTCAAATTTCTCCATTTCTATGGCTATAAAAAAAATCTGATACCTCGAAAAATGATTTATTTAAAACTTTTATTAATATGACGAGAACTTATTCGACATAGAAATGTTTGACTGTAGTCAGCTCATGATAGTTACACCGAGGAATTAGAGTCGTCACGCGTTTCTCACCTGACTTGATAGACAAACTCTGTGATTCCTGTATGCAGCGAACCCACGCTACGGACACATCGCATCGGTCCCATCTTCGACCCCGAAGGAACGCGTTACTTCACGCAGACCTTGCTCTTTCCCTGTTTACCGGGTGAACACGAGAGTAAATAAAGTATTTATAGCTAATTCCGTCTTCATCAAACCCTGTTCGATCTTAACGAATACAAATATAATCAAATCCTAATTATATTCCCTCGAATTCTTTTTCACGTATTCGGTTCGCTTTAACCTTACGCTTACAACAAGCAACGTGCCCACTATTCTTATTAATACTACACTAAAAAAAGAAATCGACAGAGAAGACAAAGGACGAGGGGAAAATCAATATTTCGAATTAAAGGTCAAATGCGAGCCCTACGGAGAGACAGGTAAAAAAAGCAGAGGAACGGGAGCAGAAGTGTCGGCTCACCGAGAAACGATACGCTACCCGAGCCTGCTGCTGAGACCCATACGAAAACAATACTCTATACGTAGCCTATTGGCAGTCCGCGTGACTTCGTCCGTGAAATTTCACGTCCCGTAACGAGTGACCCCGATTTTTCGCGTCGAGCGTAATATCGCGCAGCTCGTTACGATAGACGCGGAAAATCGTGGAAGCACGGTTAAGAACACAATCGAGATATAAAATTTCGAAACCCTATTGGCCAATTTTTCCCGTTCCCCGCGTCGGCCGGATAAGGTCTGACAGGCTTTCCGACCACGGGAAATTACAGGTCTGCCCAACGACAGAGCCCCGCGCTTTTCGACGCAACGTAACGTATTACCGGACGCCCACGACCGCAATTTTCTCCGCATCACGAGACGAACATTACGGATCGAATTTGGACAATGCTACGGGGCTTTCAACCTCGAGTACCGACAAAGCATATACACACTAGTATACATATTTTTCGCGGTGATTTGATCCGAACGATCGACCTTAATTGCATCGGTGC
>SHCU01000968.1:9896-21135 GCA_004307685.1 Ceratina australensis | reverse complement strand
CCGCGAGCAGCAGCGTTTAGAATGTTTTTAAGAAGTTTCGCCGGCGAACACCACACCCACGCGGTTCGTTCGTCCCTCGGAAGAGAAAAGGGAAGCTCGCGAGGTTAAGGAAGGAGGATCGGTGCTCCTGAAAAATTTCGCGAACATCCTCGTTCGTTCCCCCGGTTCCTGGTCGTTGCGTCCCTCGATAACCCGGGTTAAAGCCATTTCCCAGATAGTGCTTGGCCAGCGGCCGTGGTCTCTCATATACGGTATATATCCCGGCGGCACAGAGCGACGCGGTTCTCTCTCTGGGACACATCGGGTTACGAACGTAGGTATACCGGAGCCAGCACGGGGTATACCAGGCAGCAGGCAGGCAGACAGGCAAAGGCAACCATCCAGCCAGGCAGAAGCAGGCAGGCGGGCGGACGGGCGAGCGAGCGGGCAGGGCAGGCAACACGGGACTTTTGGGACGCGCGTTGTACATGGGTCGCGTCGCATCGTAGGTTCGCGATGGCTCGGATACATAAGGGAGGGAGGGAGAGAGTCTCTTTATGTAGCACATAGACGTTGCCTGGCGTTCGTTCGTTGCCGGTCGCTCGGCGTGTGACGCTCAAATTACCTCCGTCCTCCCGGCCGCGTCTCCCTACCCCTTTCTCACCGCTATACGCTTCTCTCCTCGCCACGCTGCGACTTCGCTCTCTAGCGTCGAGCCGCAGTGCACGGCGCGACCGACTGCGGCTCACCCTCCTCCTCCTCCCCCCTCGCCCTTCCACCCATCTACCCTGTTTCCAACCTCTACTCTCTCTCTCTCTCTCTCTCTCACTCTCTGTCTCTCGTGCTTTCGTTTCTCCACCGATCGCGATGCTCCTCTTCGTTCCGTGTCGCGACCGCGACGCGACGTGCCGCGATCCTCTCTGACCGCGTTGCACCGTCGGCGACGACGCGCGCCTCGATGACTGCGCTAACATTAAACGGAGCCTGCCCCCCTTCCCTCGATTCGTTTTACCATCCGTCATTCGATTTAACAGTTCGCTCCTTCGTACAGCCGTTTTCTTCCCGTCCTTAACCGTTTTGAGTCCCAAACAGCGCGATCGCGCAGTTGAGATTTTACGTCGAAGAAACTGACGACCGTCAGTTGTCGACAACTGACGGCGCGTTACCGATTTCGAACGATTCATCGATGCAAAATAAACAACACCCTAACGCCCCAAAGTAGTTTTAAACGTGAAATGAAACAAGCGCTATCGCGCTGTTTGGGTCTCTTCGTACTTATTCGGAAAAAGCGCGGTTGTGCTGTTTAGGATTCTTCGACGGTATCTTTTCGATACCTCCTGGGACTCAAACGGTTAATAAAGAAAAAGAGTGAACGGGGGAAGAACAGAGAGAGAGAGAGAGAGAGAGAGAGAGAGAGAGAGAGAGAGAGAGTCGTTGACTTCGTGGAAACCTCCACTCCTGTTATTAGTCCGGCGCCCCTAAATTCAGTCGCGCGAGCGGACAAATTTCGCGAAGAAGCTAGCGGCATTACCAGGCGCGAGGAACACCGTCGTAGGCTACGTCCTGGAGAGAATAAAGAGCCACCCTGCGTCCAATCTCTACTCTCTCTCTCTCTGTCTCTCGTGCCTGCGTTTCTCCACCGATCGCGATGCTCCTCTTCGTTCCGTGTCGCGAGCCTCTCTGACCGCGTTGCACCGTCGGCGACGACGCGCGCCTCGATGATCGCGCCAACATTAAACGTAGCCTGCCCCCTATCCTCGTTTTACCATCCGTCGTTCGATTGAACAGTTCGCTCTTTCGTACAGGCGTTTTCTTCCCGTTCTTAATAAAGAAAAAAGACTAAACGGGAAGGACAGAGAGAGATAGAGGGAGAGTCGTTGACTTCGTGGAAACGTCCCCTCCTGTTATTAGTCCGACGCCCCTAAATTCAGTCGCGCGAGCGGACAAATTTCGCGAGGAAGCCAGCGGCGTTACCCGGCGCGAGGAACACATCGTCGTAGGCTACGTCCTGGAGAGAATAAAGGGCGTAGGGGGGAACGCGAGAGCCGAGAGGGGTCGCGCCGGTTGGGTTAGGGTGGCGCGTGTCTTTCCCTCGGCTTTCTTATTTTTCCTTTCCAACGCCGGCTCGCTGCTGCGTTCCCCGGTAATTTACCGGTGTCTTGGGGTGCGTTCGTTACGTAATTACGAGCCGGCGTCCGGCCGTAAACGCTTTATAAGGGAAAGCCCGACGATCGGCTCGGACGTATATATTATTTACGGCCAATTCTTACGGAGTTTCGACGAAAGGTTGAAACAGAGCAAATATCGAAAACATATTTTTTTGTCTCCTGAAATTTCCATTTGAAAAACAAAAATTGATTAAAATTCATCGATTTCAAACAATTGGATCGCATAGGTATGTAAAACAACAAAGAAATTGTGAATGCACGTAATAGATTACCTCGTAAGTTTCTTTCGGACAATATTTATTCGGTTTCAAAAATGTACAGGAAGAATCTTACGGGACAACCTAATAGTAGAGATGGCATTCGAAATCGCTAACTGTGATTTTTCACGGTGATCACAAAATCCTAAATCTTGGCAATTAAAATGATTGTCAGCGCTACTATGGTAACGCGCGATCATTCTTATTTTTCTTATCGTACCTATTACCGTATTAACCCTTTGCACTCGAGAGGCGACCGACATTCGCCATTATTTTATCAAATAAAATATATATCGTTGATTAAATTCAATTTGATCGCTATAAAATGTATGCGTGTATTAATTTCAAACTTGTAGAAAAATGGATAATTGACAATTAGAAAAATATAAAATAATTATTATATAGAGAAGTTCAGTAGATATTCGGAGAAAAAAATCCTCGCGCGAGCGTTGGTAGCAGCTTCTCTCTACGCGCCAATCGCGAAGCGATCACGAAAATCACGAATCACTGTGAAAAATCACCGTGATTGGGAGCGAACGTGATCGAATCACGAGTGATTTAAAAGTAGCGGTTCTAGCCATCGTTACCTAATAGGTTTACACCCTGTATAAACGATAGCAACACCGGATGATATCGCTTACCATTTCGATTCGAGAATAATAATCATCCGAGGTAGCCCGAAGGAATTGAATAAGAAACGGAAAATGAAAGGGGTGGGTCCCAACAGGAAGAGACCCACGCGAAGGACTCCGAAGAAGGAAGGAAGAGACGATGGCGAGGAGACGCGCGAACAATAAAAGAGTGGAAGGCGAGGCACGGTGGTTCCCAGTTCTTTTTTCGTTTTACGCTTTATTCCCCCCCACCTTTCCGTTCGTTTCTTTGGTCGACTTTAGCGCGGTGGGTTCGTTCGGTCGGTCCGGTATACCGGTTCGTCCCCGCGGCCGCCGCCGCCGCCGCCGCTTCGCAACACGCGTTTCACGGCTGTGTTCGTCGTATAATTGCGCTCTCGCGGTGCATATTCGCTCGCGCGGCGGCCCTCGCACGGACGAGCGAGTCTTTTTTTGTTCCCCCCTCGTGTCGGCTTTTGTGCAGCGAGAAAGCGACCGGCGAGGGAAGGACAGGAAGACAGAAGGGAGCCGAGAAAGTAAATCGAGCGGATATATCGCGGCGCTAGAACACCTCTCCCTCTCTCTCTCTCTCTCTCTCTCTTCTCGTTGCCGTGCCAGCGCTACTATTTTCTTCGCCGAGAAACGCGAACCTAACCCATTGATCGCGCGTCTTCCCTGCCTCCGTTGCCTAAATCTAATCTGACGTTATTTTTCACCGGGAAATGTCAAAGGGAAATGGCGAAGCAATCACGAGATTAACCATTTCGGTACGAGCGCCGGGTATATCCGGCATCCACCCGATGACCGTTATATTTATCAGTTTTTATATAATTTTCAGTTAATATTCTTCTTTAATTATCATAATATTAGGTTATGAAGTATGAAATGTCCGATTACTCGCCAAACTTTCGGTCTCAAATCAAACGTTTCATACTCAATAACCTGATAGAATCTGAGTGGAACCTTATTAATCGCGAAATGTAATAATGGCACAGTTAACATCCATAATGGCACGGGTAGTAAACACGGCGGTGGATACGTAGATGAGAAGAAGGTATAATTAATGTTTACCATTCTCGGTGAGATATTCAATAAATTATTATCAAAATATGCCGTCGAACATTGTACGAACTGGAATACATACATGATAATCAAATTTACCTGAGACATCCTAACTTTTTTCAGGTAGTTATAAGAATTAAGGAAATGACCAGATACTTTTGAGCGGCAGTGTGTGTATATATATATACTATATATCGACGCGTTAGGGTGGCTTTCTCCTCTCGTGGGAAGTCTCGGACCACGAGGCACCAAGGAATCGATCGATCGATTCCGTCGGTCGCTGCTATCCCGGATAATAGCGGCAGCGCCGCGCTCCATGGTCGCCGAGCGAAAAGCGGAACAACCTAAATACCATGAAACGGGCGCCCGGCTAAACGTATATACGAGCCGCGTTCGAAAGTTATACCGTGCGAGCCCGAAAAGAGATAAGGGGAAGGTGGCCGACAGATTTGAAAGAATTATTTCGTAGCGAGAGAAGAAGCTGTTAACCCTTTCGCTGCGGAGCGCCTACAAATGAACGGCGCCAAAAGGCGCTGTTCGCTCAAGGGAAGTGTCCATAGTCGAGCGCCAGAAGGCGCTGTTCGCTGAGAGAAAGCATCTATAGCCGAGCGCCAAAAGGCGCTGTTCGCAGCGAAAGGGTTAACCCTTTTATCCGGGCCCTGTTTGATTCGCCGTGAATAAATTCGCCGGCCGGATAAATCGAGGTAGGGAGGAGGGTCTTTAATCGAGTAACGCTTAACAGCTGTACCAGAATCCATTGTTTATCTCGTTACGAATACGTTGGATGCGCGAAGGAGCACCATTACCCCACGGGACAATGAACGCGTATACCTGAACTGGCTTCGGCGGCTATCTGTATCAGCGGCGCTCTTTCTCTACTCCCGGGCGTTCTTCGCTCCCCCGGCCGAGCTCCGTCTCGCTCCCGCCATTCCAGTTATGTATTACCTAATGCGAGACGCTCGGCGAAACAAGTTTATCGCTCACCGCCGCGTGACATCCAACGGATTCCTGAATATGCTTCCGACGGGCGCGACGGTGAAATTTAAGCGACCGGTCCAACTGTTCGGCGCTTCGTTAAATATACAAAGCCAATAAATGTATAAACTCCTGTCGTTATCTTAAATGCTATTTCGGGCTTCGAGTATTCAAATATCCTCGGCTTGGCGACAAAATCGAATTCGGTTGTACCGTCGTCACCCGATACGGTTACACCGGCGAGCGTTTAACCCTTCGCGCTCGAGGGCCAATTTGTTTTATCAAATAAAATATATATTGAGTTTATTTTTGTTTTTGTTTCCGTTGAAAATGTTAAGAATATTATGAATATTATGTCAGTTTAAGTAAATGTTCAAGTGCAAGTTTGAGTTTACGTTTTACGTTGTTTTTTCGGTTATGTTCTAAGGATAAGTTTACGCGAGATGTTAAACTGTACAAATGTAAAGAGCGCGTCCAAAGCCGCGGGGCAAGGACTATGTTCAATAAATAATATATCCGATTAAATTCACGTGTATGTGCCTATAATTATGAATGTGGTCCAAGTCGTATATTTCTCGTTTCGAGATATTCGATGAATCGTCTTATTAATACTAAATGAATTCCATTGATATTACAACCACTACTTATCATTTTTGACAATATGGTAAAAATTACAGTAAACTAATTTAGTTTAAAACAATTTGACGTGAAATAACTGATAGCCTTATCTTTTTGTAAACTCTGACTTAGACCACTTTCATAATTATGAATTACGTAAACAAATACTATTTCTGTAATTTTAATTTTATCGCGCTTCACGATTGTAGATTGATCAACTAATACAATAGAAACCGATAGAGTGGTTATTACATATTACTGTTTATATATTATTTTATATTATATTACAATTATATATTACTGATATCAGACTACTGCCAATTTTCAACCACATCTGAACTTCGCGTTAATTAAATTAAATTTAATTAATCATTTTATAAAACGAATAGCGACTCGCTCATCGAGTGCAAAGGGTTAAAACGTGAATTACCGTAACGCGGAGATTAACCGATTTACAGAGACGAACCGCGGCGAAACGTTCGAAGGAAAAACAAAGTTTCTTTTGTAAACGTCATTAACGATTTCGCCAAAGGAGTCCTCCAGCGGGGAAATCGGGGGGCGTCGTTTTCGGGCGCCGACGCGGAGAAGAAAGGAAACCCGGTTCCGCGGTAAAAGGGTTTGGAAAAATGTGTAGGGCGAGGAAGAAAAGAACTGCGCGGCCGTCCGCGAGGTCCGCGGCACGGAGGACGAAGGGCGGGAGCGGCGAGGTCGAAGGATAGAAAAGGGAGATCCCCGCGGAACGGGGCGCGGGGAGGGGGGAGGGGAACGGTTCGACCGTGGACGACGAGGCTCGATGCCGGATTTTTCCTGCAGGGCCACGGTAGAATGGATGTGGGTATAATGGAGGCGAGGACCGTGCCTTCGTTGCCCGATAAAAACTGCCGATGGAAAGAGGACGCGAGAGGGACGAAGCGCGACGGATCAGCGACGTGAGAGAGAGAGAGGGAAGAGCGCGGCAACGCGAGCGGAAAGAGGAACGGCGGAGCGAGATAGGGGCGAAGGGTGGAAGAGGAGAGAAAGCGGCCGATGGCTACGGGAAAGACTCGACGCGAGACGCGGAGTTTCGATACGCGTTATCGAGCACGGTCGGTGGAATTAAAATTTCTTCGCCACGGTGGCAGCGGTCGGGAACCACCGCCGAGCGTCCTCGAGAAACGAGAACGCTCGCTCTGACCGCGGTCACCGAATTCACCGACCGAAACCCGCTGCCTGCCCTGACTCTCTGGATTCTCTCTGCCTACAGCTTTCCCGCGACTATTTTCTAACGAGAATCGTTCGCGGAAGATATTAAACGCGTAACTCTGAACGCAAAATGAAAAACATGAGAGAGAGAGAGAGAGAGAGANTCTCTCTGCCTACAGCTTTCCCGCGACTATTTTCTAACGAGAATCGTTCGCGGAAAAACATGAGAGAGAGAGAGAGAGAGAGAGAGAGAGAGAAAGAATCGAGTGAGAGGATCCGGGAACGGTGATTTTCGATTCCGCTCGAACGTCGGTCCGGTCTGTTAGGTTTAATTTGATTAATCAGGACGCGTCTCGATCGAACGAGCTTCGCGAGCAGAGCCGAAAGGAGAAAGGCATTCTCCGCGCGGCCGCTGCATCCGCGCCAAAAACTCACGAAACGCGGCTGCGGCGCGACGGGCGCACGGGTAACGGAGCGGTATACGTGTACGGGCGGTCGGTCGAACGGAGCGAGACGGAAGGAGAAAAGAACGAACGGGAGAGCAACCCGGCCTGGTCTCTCGTCGCATATAGCGCGACGAGGTGGGAAACTAGACCGTGACGAATCACGGCCGGCGACTGCGCCGGCTCTGACGTCACGTCGCGAAGGGCGAACTGTCGCGAGTGTTCGTGATTGGGCATCTTTTATCCTCGTCCTGCTCGCAATTCCAGATAGCGCAACGGGGACGAATCGAATTAACGCGATTGCCACTTCCGAACCGTGACTGCCACGACGCGACGCGACGATGAATCCGCGGACCCCGCGACCTCCGATCTTATTCGCGAGCTCCTAGCCGCCAGTGGAATAATACAGACGATTTCGATGACTAGACGAAACGAAGACTTGGACGGGTGTCGGTTTCATTTCCCTCGGCTAACCATCCGTGCGTCGCGATACACTTTTTTACATCGATGCTACCTGCACGCGCGAATGACGCGACGTCGTTATTTATATTTTGTAACGTTTAATATAATTAAGTGAAAACTTGAGTGAATTCAAATGAATTTTCATTCAACCCGCTAACAACAGAGTAATGTACAATATAGTATATGATATAATATATGAATATAAACTAATTCGGTTTTATAGGAATATGAGTATACGATGATCCGAATATATCTGATCTGATGATATATAATGTATATGATAGATAGAAGGTAATTTAGAAATTTAGAATGACGTGTATACACGTCGAACGCAGTTAACTGGTTAAAACGATTTCTATTCACCATATAAATTATCGTGTACAAAAGTTGGAGACCTCGCGCCTCTCAGTTTACGTGGCAACGCTGCATCGTTCGATACGCTCCTAAGCGTCAGATAAATGCATCAAAACTGTCTATCGAAGAAAGCGACGCAACAAGTACGATTTCCTCCAGCTATCTCGATGATTCACTTTCGTTTGATATCGAAGGGTGAGCGGCCTCGTCCCATGGAACGAGTCACGGCAGTAGTACGAGCACGTTATTATATCAGACCTTTAAAGGGTCCCATCGTACGAATCACCACCGATCCTTGCCGCGGACCTACGAACGAAATACCCACCAGAGGGCCGGGTGTACGAAGAAAAATGAACGAAAGCAAATTGTAAACCGTGCGCAGCTCGCGATCTAAATCAGTATAAGCGCGGTCTAGGAACGTTTGGCGCGGTCTCGCTCGCTTTGGATCCTAAAAGCGGTGGCGAGCGAGGCAAGCGGCTGCCAGCCAGCCGATGCCTTAGGCTTAGGCGAGGGTACGACGGTGAGAGAGATGTACCGGCGGGGCAGGGGAGAGCGGGTGCTTGGCCCTGGCAGCGAGATCGCCTCGAAGGAACGCCGCCGCCCGCCCAACGCTCTCGTGTTCGTTAAAATACATATATATATATGTGTGTGTGTGTGTGTAGGGCTCACGAACACCGTCGAACCGTGCGGCGCACACGATCCATCCGGCGATTTCGTCGTTTCGAGCGGCTTCCGGCGCTGATACGAGCGTTTTCGAGGAGAAGTCGAGCCGAGCCAAGCCTCGCCTCGCAATTACGTCACGCGCGCGTAACGCCGTGCAAACCGATCGTGGCCGCGCTTTTAGCGCGCGTGGTTTCGTAAGCGCGAAAGATCGCCGCGTCACGACCTTACGACGCGTACAAAAGTCGACGACTCTGTCCTCGAACGAGCCGTGAGTTTCACGGCTAAACGGTTTCAGCCCGATCGATCGATATTTTTCCTAACGGTTGGCAAACGAGGTTCGTTCCACGGTGGTCCGGATCGCGAGAAAGCTAGTCGAAATGGAGCAGCGATTTTTTGATATAGTATGTTTTTTATAGACGTATCAACGCCTTTCGCTACGATATACCAGTATCAACGCTATATCTAAGCTCAGTTTTATATTTTTTTTTTTGTCTACGACCTAATTTCGACTGCAGACTCATTCAGCGTCCTCGAAAACATTTATATATCAAATTTAAGCTGAATTTGACTTATTTTTAACACGTGCGATCCTCATTTTGGATCCGCCATTCTGTTTTTCGCAATTTCGATTTCAGATTCGAATTCAGCGATCTCGAGAACAATGGTATAGGAAATTTCATGAAAATCAAATATCGTCTTCATATTTTGGCCAGCTTTTTCCCGATCCGCACCATCGTGGCGGCCTGTGCCCGCGATCACGACCGATAGATGTTATCGCGCGATCGGAATACTTTGACGGCGGCTAACGAGCGAAGGTAAATACATTCGTTACGGGGGGAATAGTCGACGATTCCGTTCGACGTTTAACGACTTTAATTCCGCGTTAATGTTTTACGTTAATGTTCCGTGGGACGGAATTAGCCGCGTGCTTGTTCGGTTACTCAGCGCTTAAGCGGCTTACGCCGAGCCGCCGAATTTTACCCGTAGACAACGGGCGACCGTTGTTACCGAGTAAATTTTACGACGGACCCTTCCGAGGGACGAAGAAGCGAACAGAAGAATTTGTCCCGTGCAACGCGGAATCGGCTCGTAAATCATCCGACGGATCGGGTGGCGTTTCAGCGAGCCGGTGTGGTCCAAGACGGGAAAGGGAAAGTTTCCCCGGGTCGCATCGGAAACGCGTCGCGAGAGATGGCCAACCTATCGATATAACGTCCTCTCTCGGTCTTAATTAACGTCAATTAATACGTACCGGCTGAGCGAGTCGGTAATAAAGCCGGTCTCAATCGGCGCAATATTCAAGCCAGACTTTTTCCTGCCTCCCGATGCCGGACGTAATAGCGGCAACTATTATACTTCCCTCTTCGATCGGCTCGCCGGAAAAGGCGAGCGCGGGGGAAGCGGGCGAAAGAAAAATAGCGTGTCGATTGATCAACCCCGTTGGCTCGGCTTCGATGTTCCGCGCGATAAAAATTTCACCGGATGCACGGTGCGTCGCCAATTACTAATTAGCAATTACGTAAAGCGAGCCGTTCCAGCCGCAAATTCAGCGGAGGCATCGGAGCCGGGCGCGGCCCACCCTAAAGTCGGTCCTTGGTCATTAGACCCGGTGAGCGCATTAACCTCGAACCCATTCCTGCCGCTGGCCCATCGCGCGCGTCGCCTCCATTCTCTAACCCCCGCGGCATGTATTCCCTCCTATAAACGCGTGCATACGTATACACTGCCGCTCAAAAGTACGCGGACACTTCCTTAATTCTTATAACTACCCGAAAGAAGTTACGATATCTTTGGTAAATTTGATTATCACGTATGTATTCCAGTTCGCACAGCGTTCGAGAACATATTTTGATAATAATTTATTAAATATCTCACCGAGAATGATAAGAATTAATTATATCTTCTTCGTATCTGCACCGCCGCGTTATATTATAGAGTACGTTACATACATATTCGTAATAGAATTTAGCAACAAATATCGTTTAACAATAAGAGTACACGTTATATATCATAAGGTTCGCGAACATGGTAAGCGTCCACATACTTTCGAGCGGTAGCGTATGGCACTTACGTGGCACACGTACGCCAGAGGCTGCGACATAGGCGGAGTAGGCTCCGTCGGACGCATAACGAGCCACGACTTTACGGTAGTCTCCTTCGCCGCACGACTCGCTAATTCCTCGCTCGGACGCAGTTAGCGACTCCGGCCGGTACCCCGCTCGCCTCTCCCCCGGCTTCCATTGTCGCTCGCTCGCACGCACACCGCGCTCCACGTACGCACGGCTGGGTGCACGCGTGCACGTAATCGTGGATACGCACGAACGTGTATATACGCGAATCCGGTCCCCGGGCGATCAGCTGCCCCGGCATCGATCGTTTAGACGCGATAAAATAACGACGGATAGAAGTCGATCGGCTCCGAACGAGAATTTCTCAGACGCATCGCGTGCCGTCTCGAGTTTTCGGTT
>SHCU01000967.1:9564-35903 GCA_004307685.1 Ceratina australensis | reverse complement strand
TTAAAAAAAAAAAAAAAAAACGAGAGAAAAGGAAAAGAGCGCTAAGATTTGTTCTTGGTTTGTGTAGAAAAAGTTTCGTTTTGGGTCGGTTCTTTGCAGCCCTGTTCTAATTACCCTGACTGAACGATAATGGTGGTCGATAAATCTGAATCTAGACAGTGATGAATCCCGTTGACGCTGCACGCTGCGTTGCCGATTGTTCAAACACGTCCAATGATACTTCAGATTGTCGAGATTTATATTGTTTCGAGTGTGTAATCAAAAACATTTAACTATTTTTCAAGTGTCTCTATCCCGTTGCTGAATCGTTCAACAATTTTTATACCTCGTTACAAATTCTTGATACATATTTACATCTATACTAATTATTTGACACATACAAAATATATTAACTGATTTTATCGAATCTAACATATGGACATTAAACGCAATGAATATTTCTCAGACCTCATTTGCACTTTGACGTGTTTACGACTGTATATCCAGGATTAAATTTATGCCTTCACAATTAACTTTAAAAAGTTGAAAACTATATATGGTCAATAAGGAACCACATTGTATAATTAAACATTGCGCTTTACGCTCGTCATAAAATTGTTTAGCGCTATTATTTGATATTTAAGTTTAGTGATCGTAATTTCTGAGTGCCCACTAAAATGGACCCGATACTGCTACCCCGTATACTTTCGTAATAAATTCCCCTGATTGTTTTTATAATTTACAATATATCTTCGCCATAGTGTGATTTGATTTTTTCATTATAACATTATACCCTGAGCTATTTTATGTTATACAATCGTATCTTTCTCAGTCTTAAATATTTGCGTTTGGACCTGAATGGCACGTATTAAATGATGAAAAGTAGTGCGTTTTTTTTCATCGGCATCTTTTCACATCGCTCGGTGCCTTATTACTTCATGAGCTTACGAGTAATTACGCCGTTCAAACGTCGTGCTTTCGACGCGGACGTCGTTACGTTGTCAAAAAGCAAACTTCTCCCTGGACGCGGAATGGAACAAAGAACCATTTAACAACCCAGCGTTATACCGTGACAATAACTCGCACTTCGGTGGAGTTTAAATGGTACGCAACAATGTACAGCCGGATACGACGCGCGTGCCGCGGGTGTAAAGATTTCTACGGGCAAATTGTTGGTAACCGGTTAGGAACGTTGCTCATACAATACAAAACCCGCGTTGTTTTCCCGGTCTCGCATCGAAGTAATCAGCGCTACGCGGGTGAAACTGATTTTCCAATTTTCTCCCGCGGAAAGGCAGCCAGCTCGCAGCTAGCAATATTGCCCGGTAATATCCTGTTAATAAACAAACTGGTAATCACGTTTTCTTCAGTGAACTTCGTTCCGATTCTAATTTCCACGTTTTACAATCTCTGAAACTTCCACTCAAGCGATTTTACATGGAATTTTGTTGGGGGGAAACTTTGTATTCATAAAATTATGTTTCGAGGGAACAAACGTTTTGTTTCGCATTAAAATTCATATTTTATTTATTGCTGACGAGATAATAGAAGCTAACCGACGCAAAGTGCAGCTGAATTCACTATTTTGCAGGGAACGATTGAAATCTGTTTAACCGTTGTAAAATTCACTCGCTGTCGTCTATTTACGGGCACATTATTCACTTTGATCCCCAGGCATAGTCAATTTCGAAGACGAGATTAAAGCATACGCGCAACAAACTTTCCTATCTCTGATCAAAGGGATGCTTTTACCGAAAGTATACATACATACTCAATTATATCCAAGTGTACGTAATTTGAAATTCGATCAACTATACTACATGTGGAGAGACACAAAAGAGCATAGACATCAAATTTTAACAGTCCTATTATGTTGATTAGACTAGCTGGCTCATTAGTTAATTTACTAAACGCCCCGCTGCGTTCCATTTAGTATCTGATATTTTAAACGAATCACCCTAATTATTACTAGTACTGGTAACTGATGAAATTGACACAATTTTGATTTCGTTGCTATGATACATTTAAATGAATCTGCTTTTAATACGTGGGATTTGCTTTGTCATTACAGCATCCATCATTCATGTAATCAGCATTCAATCCGTAATCATAATGAAATAGATCAGGAATTAAAAATGTATGCAATAGAGGTAATTGAAGAGATTTTAGAGATATTGAAAAATCCGTAAAAATGTCTTGATTCCATTTTCACTGATTAAGGAAAAGTCCAGTCCCTTCTTAAGTTCAAGTGTTTAGTTAAGTAGGCATATGAATTAATTAAATTTCTTTTCATACGTACCAATTAATATATAATTTTTTTTTCGTTTTCCAGGTGGCATGGCTGAGGGTGGACACGCAGACTATCTTGACGATAGCGCATCACGTGATCACGAAGAATCACAGGATCGGCGTGACGCACACCGAACACAAAACCTGGTGTCTGCACATACGCGATGTACGGGAGTCCGACAGGGGCGCGTACATGTGTCAGATAAATACCGACCCGATGAAGAGTCAGACCGGCTACTTGGAAGTTGTAGGTTGGTCTATTGTGCTTCATACGACACCGATCTCATCTCGCGTTACTCGACGCAACGCCGCGAGGTTTTATGCAAAACCTTCTTTCAGTTCGAAAAAATGATATGTAAATAGGATTTCGCTTTGCTTTTTAAATATTATAATAAGCACTTTACTTCGGAATTTGCATGGATCTCTCCATTTATAAAATTAAACCGTGGAAATTACGGCGGCAGGCTTTTAGTTTTATAGATTCCTTGTTGTTATCAGGCTGCAGGCCTTTTTCATTCGCAAAAGACGCGAGTACGCTAAATTACGAACAATGCGCCAGGTCTGCAGGAACATGCGAGAATTTAGAAGCGAAGTGCACGCCACGATATTTAATTAGTGTAAACAGAGCACATTTGAATTTCGTTCTTTAATCCTATGTAGATTCCAGGTATTTCGCATAAAAATCTCTACGAGAAATCGTATGATAAAATTGAAAAAACAGTTCAGAGAAGTTGATGATACGAAATCCTTATGTTCAATTCGTACTTTAGATTGATTACTCGCTTTCACCTCTTAATTACAGCAATTCAACAGGCTATTAACGTTAATAAATATAATTGGCGGTAGTTAAAAGGATTCGGTGTCTATTGTAATAAGGATTTGCTCTGTTACACTATAGGTTTCGCTACAGTGTCGTGCGAAATCCTACATTTACATTTGCGTAAGCTACTCTAATTCCATTCTCAATATCTCCTATTCTTTGGATTATGCTATTCTCCGTACTTTGTAATACATACGTGAAAATTAACTTCATACCATGATGGCACATTAGCGATTTAGTAACTAGAGGCCAGCGATAAACATTTCATGCCCCTTGACTAGTTTTATTTGCAAAACATCTTGTAAGTATATGACATATTCCTTAAAATATTCGTGAAGATCATTTATGCGTTTAATAATTTCAGACCTTAACACTAGAAAGCAGTAAAAATTACTTCATTGTGAAAGAATAATTCTAAAAAAATTTATTTAAAATTAATTTTTAATATTTTCTTGTATTATTTACAATTATTAAACACGTTATTAGTAAAGATTTAAAAATATTTCTAAGGAATTATATTATTATATACATAATTCGTTTTCTAATTGGAACTAAAAAGCAGTCAATGACTTCCTTGGACCATCTATTGCGACATTAATAATTGATTATTTCAAGACTACTAATAATTGAATGCAAAATTTGCACGTGATATATTTTATGATTTCGCAGACGGGGTGAAAATAAGAGAACTGCACGCTTTACTAATTCATTACCTGAAAGCTTAATCGGGATCCTATTATTTAAAATTATAGGTTGCCCTCGAACTTTTTCCCCCGGTTCCTTTTTTAATTCCGAAACAGCCTTCGAACTTTCCTCGGCGTAGACTATCTAAACTTCCCAATGAAACTTGATGGGACTTTTTACCGATTTTCTTTCAAAGCCGTCTTAACGCTTTTCCTATTTTATAAACTGTACTTCCTTCCTGTATTTGTTTTCTGGGCAATTCGTAACTACTCGAGGCTGATTGCTTTTTAAGGGGCTGCAGAAATTTATTGCTTTTGAAATGTGGAAATCTATTGATTTCCTTTCAACAATAGAAACTACCGTGAGCTCTACCAATATTCTTCATAATTTAGTGGAGAAAAGCATTATTATCGATTATATTTTATTTAATTCAGTTAAAACTTCATATATAATTTGGAATATTTTATAGCAATTTCTGTTTTCTTCATGAGATTCGAAATTCTGATTTCAGTCCCACCTGACATTTTGGATTATATGACAAGCACGGATATGGTGGTCAGAGAAGGCAGCAACGTTACGTTGAAATGCGCTGCGAAAGGGTCTCCGGCGCCGAATATTACTTGGAGGCGAGAAGACGGAGAAACGATACTTCTCAATAATCACGCAGAATGCAAGTAGTAACTCGTTCTAATATTATTTAAGTCAGATTGAAAAAGTATAGGAAATAACATGATCAGAAAATGCATATTATTCAATTTTTAATTGATGTACTTTTTAGTGTATCCATGTTTTGATTTTTCGATATTTTTACCCCACTCTGTAAAACGTAATTCTTCCAATAGCTGCGTAATTCGACGCATTTCAGTTACACATTAATGACGCACTCATGCTGTCATTCATTTATATGAACGACAAAATTTACAATGAAATTAAACAGCCCATTGGGACCTGTCACTCGCATACAACTGACGAAGCTCGATTAAGCATCATCGAAAATCAGAAGCTGTCCTTTTTTTTTCAAAATCAATCCTACCTCGGTAAACGTGACACCGTTGCAAAAATAATTGCAAGCTGCGATACGTTTATATCATATCATGTAAAAGAGAAATTTAAAATTTTAGTTGCGTGCTATAAATTTATAAATTAATTACTTTCGTAACAGTCCAATAACTCCCGACCGAAAAGCTGAGAGCGTACCAGGAAGAAACGGTGATTTAGGAAAATGTGCTTAACATTTTACACAGTAGAATGACGCGCGGAGTGTTAAGTTGACCAGGTGATTCGCTGATGTGTATATGCACGGTCGTAGTGGAATGAAAATTTATCACCGGCGGCTTTCAAACTTATTTAACGAGCGAAGTGCGAGATGTAATGGCAGTATACCGGTGGCATGTCTATGATGTTAGAATGAAATACAGGCTCGGCGTTTCGCGCCACGCCGCATTCTGATTCGCGTACGCGCGCGCCCATACACACGATCGTACGTGCACTTAGGTATTGCCGATGGCGAAGACCGCGGACGAGACGCGATAACGATTTATCATCTTTTTTTGTCTCTCAGCCGCATCCGACTGTTGCTCGCGCCCGGTTTTATCCCCAGGAAACTGCCGAGCCTGTTCGCAAGAAAAATGTCCCCTGCGCTTCGAACGTTTACTCGTACCAATCGGCTTGACAAATTTTCACCGATCTTTATCTTCGTATTTCCTATCTTAATTCTCGAGAACAGTTTTTATCTCTACAAGCGGGGAAGGTACGAATATTTCTTTTTAACGACTGACAATGACGACTGGGAGATGTCATTCACTTTAAGTCAAATTCGTACAAATTCCGTTTTATTTGTAAGTTAAAGGGTTAATGGTAAGGTTTGTCCGAGAATCAGTTTTCGAAATGAGGTTTTAACCCTTTAACATACAAATAATTCGGAATTAGTACGAATTGGACTTAAAGTGAATGACACCTCCCAGACGTCATTGTAAGTCAAAGGATTAATTTTCACTGAGATCAATTCATAAAAAATGAAGAACCACGTTTCATTCGTAATACGGATTTTGTCTTTCCTCGCGAGACAGCGTACGTGTGGCTACTGTGCACATATCATTGAAACGAACAGCCGGGCATCGAAATAACAATAGGTAAAAATCAAAAAAGGGGATAGAACGAGAAGCGAAACGGACGGCAGGCCGTACAATCGAATTAAATTGCGGCTTTGATCATGGACCGCGCCACTTCTTGTTTGCTCGCGCCTACCTTCTCCGCACGAGCACTCGATACCTTTTCAGTTTCTCTTTCGGCGTTGTGTTATTCCCGCTCCGGATTCCCCGGTTACCGGGAGACAGCATCGGTTTCGCATCCTCGCGCGAATTCACCTGACACACGTGAACGCGTGTATAAAACCGCGGACAGACCCGATACGCCCGGGAACCTATTTGCTCGGAAAACTGTTCGCAAATACGCGCCGAAAATAAAGTCCTCCTTCAGTGTCATGGGAATTCTTCGCCCGAGCTACGTCTTTGACACCGTTACTGGCGTGCCACGCTTTCAGCCCCGGCCGGTTAAACGTCGTAATGTCCATCTATTATTCGCGTTCCCAACAATTTCTTCCGGGTGATAAAAGATTTAAAAATAATTCGTACTTTTATTTCAACGCATCCTTCAATTTTTATTTTAATTATAATTTTTTTTATCGCTCATTGCAAATCGTCGTAGAGTAATTAAGATGATTGTAGGTATGTATCCAATCTGAAACCGTCTTTGACACTGTTACGGGCGTGCGACGCTTCCAGCCCCGGCCGGTTAAACGTCGTAATGTCCATCTATTATTCGCGTTCCCAACAATTTCTTCCGGGTAATAAAAGTTTTCAAAATTATTCGTACTTTTATTTCAACGCATCCTTCAATATTTTATTTTAAGTATAATTTTTTTTTATCGGTCATTGCAAATAATTAAAACGATTGTAGGCACGTATCCGGTCTAAAACCGTCGGGGTAGATAGAGTCACCTGATAGTCGCCAACAATCGAGTAAGATAGTATGTAACGGTTAACCGGTTAACGAGTAATTAATTAAAGCGAGAACACGTCGGGCACCCAGTTTGGTCACCGGCTTACACACACACGGTTGCTACACGCGGATCGTGTACATAGATACTGGGCGGGCGAATCAACTCGGTCTGTCGTTTCAATAACATAAATTGCTTTCATGCAGAAATTAAGCGCTTAGGGCCGCGCGCGGACCCGGCCGCTGGACGAATCGAAAATTCAACCGGGAAACGACCGAGCTCGGTGACCGCCTTTTAGTTTTCCACCGCGAGATTTACGTTCAACGAGTGAACGTGTTCTATCTGCGGTGACCGTTGCAGCCCACCATTGACACCGGGCTTGCGTACGTACGATGCAACAAAAAAGGGTGGTGCCCGTCGCGAATTACTCGGCTACTGTTTGTCAAACAATGAAAATTGCCTGTTCTGTATTTTCAATGCCTCTTCTTTTTTTTTAATATCCTCATATAAGGATGAATACGTGTCGCCGGATACAATACAGTATTCATTGATTTTACTGTGCCGTTGGGAAACAATCCTTTTGTTTCTTACAATAGAACGTCAATTTCATTATTTTTTATTTTCTTTATTTCTTTTAAGAGGTGCATAGTAAATATCGACCAATTAGTAATACAACTATTCGAAATCCGTTTTAGGTAGCCCGTTGTTTTTAGGAAAACACAATCAAACCGCGAACGTTATAACGTAATGCAATCAGACACTTCCACGAGTAAACCATGATTAACAAGAAATTCTCGACAAGCGTTGCGCCCGGGACGCAATTCGCCGGGAATGTGTTCGTAGCGTTGAATGTTGGCCGGGATTAAACGGACTAACAAAAAGCCACCGAGCGCTTGTGTCGCGCCGTAGTAGGTATCGAAGGCGCAGAAGTACAGACAGAGACCCGCTCCGTTAACATTAATTTCGCTCACGCCGCTGCGAACTTTTTGTCGGCGAGAAATCAGCGCCGTTGTTTCGTGAATGATTGCCGATTGCGTGGAATAAATTGCGAGCACCGTGCATTCTGTCGGTGATCAAGTCGTTGTGATTAGTTGCACCTTGGATATGAATGGAACGATCATTTCTAACGATATATCTGCCGGATGGGTTAAGAGAGAATTAAAAATGTATTTTACACGTAATGAACTTTAGAGTTCGACAAAACGTATTTATTATTTTGGGGGAAATTTCAATTTCAGTGATGTTGCTACCTAGAGGTAGAGATATACTCTGAAGAAGGGTAGCTTCCATTAGTTTTCCAAGTATTTTTATGCGGTTCTATTTACTTCTGTTACAGTGAAGGTGGTGGAAGGGCCGACGTTCAATATTACTAAAATAAACCGACTGCAGATGGGTGCATATTTGTGCATCGCATCGAACGGTGTGCCGCCTACAGTCAGTAAAAGGATAATGGTCACAGTACACTGTAAGTGACCATATTATATAATACGATATTATATAAATTGTAAGGAAATTGAGAGATCGCACTTTTTAAAATATTCTATATCTTTTCATGTGACACACGATGTATAAAAAATTTGTAAAGAATTTTATAATTCTAGTTACATGTCTATAGGTAAGTGACTTAAATGTTCGCAGTTAGTCCAATGATATCCATCCAGAATCAATTAGTTGGGGCACAAGTGGGGCAGAGAATGACGCTCGAGTGCAATTCAGAAGCCTTCCCGAACTCGATCAATTATTGGACGAAGGAGAACAACGAGATCATAAAAAGCGGTAAGCTCCCATTGATTAAATACTGTGCACTTGTAGTCGAGATCTTTTTAAGTGTTTTTCGTTGAAATAAAAGCATTAAACTTTTGTTTGTACGTTTATATTCCTTTGACGCATCATAAGAATTAAAGTCGATGTTTAACAAGCTCGTTGAGTTTCATGCGAGTCATTTCGTATATAATAATACGTTTTAAAAAACCGACAGCTAAGTTTTCGGTTGCAAACTAATATAACTATATAATGTCGTATTTTATTTAAAGTTAAACGTCACACATAAAATCTGAAATCGATTACACGGAACAAGGGCACGCGAATTTACCAAAATTAATGGTCTCTCCCTCGGCCGTAGGAAGTATGACTGAGGAAAATTTATAGTACTGAAAGATTGATTAGTTCGGCATTAAACCGATGGCCCGCAACAATATTGAGAAACTTAAGTCATTTAAATAGATGAAAATATCAGCAGGAGAATGATGGATCGTTAATATCCGAATTAAACAATGCTACCAACGTCATTTAGAACGGAAGCTTGGTTAAATAAGACTCTCAGGCAACGTAATAAAATGCAGTGTAAAAAAAAAAAAAAACGGAGGGCTCGAATAGTTTCTCGCGTGCAATAAATATAAAAATTATTGTCTAAATAAAGACTGTCACCGCTACGAGTCAACGTCGTGGAATTCCGGGATCAACAAAAGAATTACGACCGCGGCTGATGATCGCAAGGAGATTGCGCTGCATTAAGGCGATGCGTCAACTGTATGTTAACAGCAGGGTCGCAATAAAATCTGGCACAATGGTCACGGTGATAAAATCGAAGTAAAAGTTCGGTTTGGTACGGCGGCCGTGCTGTGTTTTACGAGGTTCACGCGTAAACGCGAAACGGGGAGGGAGGGAAGGGTTCCGTGGGGTACGTCGGGTGCTTTCACGTTCCCGCGTGCGTTTGTAATGGACGTGTTCCCGGTTCCCGGCGCTGCTAATTCACTGAAGAGCGATTGAACCGTACTGCCCAACATAGTTAATGCTGTTTTATTAACGAGTGTACACACACTGTACACGCCGCTTATCTATGTACGTGCCCGCGCCGCACCGCACATTACCGGAACGGAACGGGTCGAACAACGTCGCAGTCGGATACAGTGGATACACGCGCGCGTATACGTAAGTGCATGCGCGTATGTACACACATCGGCAGGAAATGCATGGAGGCGACATAATTACTTCGAATAATGAGACTTTCGTGCGAAACTTTTCGCGCGGACGCGGATTATTTACAGAACGTTTTATCGTCCCGCGGTGCTTGCCTCTCGCCGGAACAATGCGCGCTACAACGTGCTCAAGCATCGATTCGAAAATCCCCTTGTAACGAGTACATAAGTCAGTTGAAATTATTGCTCTTGTACGTTCGTATCGTTTTTTAACTCTGAACTAAATTTAATTCCCCGAAAAGTGACTTAATAAAAATTAATTATTACAATCATCATTCACTCGTGACGATAATTCGTATTATGAAACAAAATATTTTGTACCTCGAGATGTAAATTATACCGACAACGCGAGGGCTTGTAGCGTTTATTACGTGCGTACACAACTACTCTAAATCCCTGAATATATCACCGCCGGGTAGCAGCTTAATGCGCCTAACAGAAAAGAGCGAACAGTTACAGAAGGAACATCGTCGAATGCGCCAGGTCGCATGTCGCTTAATTATTTCGGATAACGAGACACGGTATACGGCGAGGTCGTAGGTTGCGGTAACCATATGGAATAACGCGTCTTCGGAACCGTTAATGCGGCAGCCTGCTCCAGACCGTGGGCGTACGTACGGGTGACGCAGATGCAGTAAGAAAGCCGAAGCTGTACATATGGGCCGTGTACGCGGAGTCGCTAATCGCACACCTAATTAAGTTCATTTCGAATGCAACGCGGGGAACGTCTACGTTTTCCTAATAAAGACACCGCCGTTTCGATCCATTGAGGTAATACTTGTACAAGCGCAGTTCCAATATCATACCACATACAAAATATAATATATTTGTATTTAGTTATATTTAAATAATATTAATATTTGTATTAATGATATTATTCGTGGAATGTTCTACGACGAACGGAGGATATTTTTCATCTTGGGAAAGGAAACATTTCTAGGTACATGTTCACGTTTTATATCCTCACATTTTACGACGTGCATACAGAATAAACTTCTTCGGTTTACTTACTTAACTACATGTCATACGTATGATATAAGTGTGATGGGTAATACCGTGAGAGTTGAAACCTAGAAATTCTCATAATAATTTTTACTTCTACGTCTTTTAATCGTATGCTATTTTCGGTGATAATTAGATAACAGATATTTTGTATAACTATGTGTATTCGTACGTTCTAAAATAATTAATGAAAGTTTAGAGTTGTGTACAACTCATTAAACGTCGAAAAAGCTGAAAACAGCATTTTACAACGTTGCGAAAATGTATTTTAGAAACACTTGTACGTGTACTTTTTAGAAACACATGTACTATTATTCTTCAATTATCCTGGGCTTGTTTAAATTACGAAATTGTGCAAATAATTGTAAGAAATAACTGCAGCACCACGAAATTCTCAACAATACAACCACAAATTGCAAACACATATTAACTCTTATTAGCTACTCTTGATATTCTCTGGTATGTTTTCACAGCAAATAGAAAGTTGGACTCTATGCAAATAATTAATTTGATATTGACAAATGCATTGAATTCGCATAAAAGGCGGAGGGTATACGCGTCAATGTATCATTGAATAACTCATTTCGATGTTATTTCTAGCGATTGAAATTTCGGTAGCACATTTAATATTTTTCGCATTATCTTTCGAAACTGGTTATCTGAATACGTTACGTTACATTGAACTGGATGCGTTAATTACACTATGCCCTGCGGTAAACGGATGTAACAGCTACGACATGCTTTACGATTTAACGTCCGTCGCTTATCCAGGTTCATTAACGTGAATGAAACATAGATAGGTTCTCGCAAGTACTGTTATCGAAAGAGCCTTTATGCTCCCTCAGTCCCATTCATACGAAAACGAAATTAGCTACAATTAATCTCATTCGCTAATCGAATAGATATGCATTATTCGTTATAATAATCTGGTTTAGATTGAACAATAACGATGTCTTCATTGAATTAATTATACGTATACTTAATCATGTGCTTCCAGAATTCAGAGAAATCTCTATTTCCATTCTGCACCCATCGTGCAAAAATCTTTCGTTCTCTAATTCATTGTCCGAGTTGAATTACTTCGATTTTCGACGATGCTTTTTATTAGGAATCGGGGGATAGGAGTTTGAAGCAGATAAACAACGTCCACGGTAATGCTTGCTTAGCTAGCTTGATCCCTGGTTCTGCGGGCGAGGCAATCAGCCGAGTTAGATGCTCCAGGAATGTTTCCCTGTTGTATATGTTATTTGTCACCCGTTCGCTAGATTCTGAACACGGTGAAAACTAGAACGGTGGGATTGGAGAACACGGAGATAAAAGGAACTCTGCTTGAACTATGCTCCTACCGTTTTTGCGTTAATACACGGATTTGAAAAAAACTGAAACAACTATTTGAAATGAAATGCAGTGAAATAAATCATACTACGAAAATCATGTTTGTGCAATCATATTCAGAAGAAAATATATAATTAAAATGTACATAATGAACCTGCGTAGAAATCATAAAATGGCCAATGTACTTAAAATCAATACGTTTAGAATGTATACCATATGTATACTATGTATGAATATATAAATGAATACTATGTATGATTGTATACTACTACGCTATGTGTATGCAACTATCACGTAAAGTTTAATGAAGTCTGTACATTATTCCAAAAAACAAAAGGAACGCTTGTTAACGGCCGGGGTGGGTGTTGACCGTATAAAGGAACTGATAATTGGGAAACGCGGCGACGCTGAAAATGAATTCGATTGCCAGCTCGAAAGCAAAACGGGTATTTACCCGCGGATAGATTATGTTTTCCGAAAGCTCTGACGCGCACTTCCGTTGTCAGCGCGACGTTACACCCTGTCAGCCGCGATTCACGTTGCCCCGTGCTCGGCCACCGATAAATTGATTTAACGACGAATTACGCGCACAATTTTTATGAACAAAAGCGTCGCGCTGCATTGTCAACAACCGTACGATCAATCGAAAAAATGTTAACATCCCGACGCAGCCATACGTGTTGCAATACATAATACACAAGTTATATATTTTTAAGAAGATATAAATGATGGTTATGTCATTCTTTTTGCAATAATGTAAAAACAACGCATTACTGACTATATTGTGCCTTACGTTACACGTGTTTAATACGTTTTATAATGTATACGTTGAATAACGTGCAGCGATTGAAATTATTATTTTACTGCTTTTAAGAGACAAAATGTAATCATTCATATTGCATAACGTGTATTCTGTATGAAGTATACATGGTTTGACTTAAATTCGCCAATATTTTCACATATAAAAGGCAATTCCTTGTATTGTTTTTTTTTTTTTTTTTTCGTAGTAACGCGGACTCAGCAGAGGAAATCAATTTTGCAGAACAATTTTGAACGGTTGTTACACTATTTCGTTATTTAAAAATCGTTTCACTGTCGAGGAAACTCCTATATAGAAAATAATCTTTCGCCAAAAAACGACCGTGAAGCAAAGAATTTTGTGTCGTGTATTATTTAACATATGTACGTATCCCAGGGTTTAAAATCACGAAAATTTTCGCATTTGAGTTACCGCTTTTTACTATCATCACTTTGCTCAGGTATTGGCGTTAAAAAATTCATACATATTTATTTCATAACGAACTTCGATTCGCTCGCATTTTGCATATTACATTAAACAATGAGGTGCTGCTTTTTTTTTGGTTCAGCAAGCGGGCATAAGTCAATATCATTTATTTCCGAGAATTTATACATTCGTACGTTTCCAAGAACTAATTATACGGTCATTATTCCTTTCGTTAAAATTGTTCAGTCGTATTGAAAGTCCGTATAAAACATGCTAAAATATACTGGCTCATTCGTGGTTACCAAATTATATTTTCTCTACGTAACGCGCTTCCTTGTATTAGCTCCTCTGTACCCAAGTCCTATATATCTACGATAGTACACGTACAAGTCGTTATTCACGATCTAGAAATAGTGAGTTATTATTCTGACAATTCGTACGTCCCGAACGTATCGCATACGGCAAATTATTCATCGCACGGGAAATTTAGTGCTTACATTAGATTCGTGAATCAGGGGCCAATCTTGCGGAATTAAAATAACTCGATTCAACTGCACGATCATAAAATAATAAAAAGAATTCACAAAATCTCTAATTAATTATATAGTAACTACAAACATTTGGAAAAGATCTGTAAATAAGAAGCTACAGATTATAGTCTACAGATGATATTGCGTTGCAATAAACATACTGTAATAATTACTACGACCCGATTCGGCAATTACGATGATATTAATTGTAAAATGCTTTCCACAAAGTGATCGTTCTCGAATCTGGGAACTCAATATTATCGGATGGTGTCGAATATCGCGCGGACTAAACTGAAGCACGGCTCGCGAGTGCCGCTGATGGAGGTACCGTATACACGGAAAGAGAGTGGCGTGCCCGGGGCTACTTACCAATGCCATTACTGGCCTTTCACCCCTCGGCCCGTCGCGTTTCGCTATCCTAACTCGTCCCGTCCTTTCCGCGTCACGATGACTCGCCACCCTCTCCTTCCACCCCGCATCGTCTCGAAGCAGACTGTTTCTCCTGGCAGCGACCCTGTAGCAGCAGGGTGGTTGGTACCCTCCTCGGCTGAGCCGTCCGTACAACTTTAATGACTCGTGATTGTCATGACTTCTGCTCTTTGCGCCGCTCTTTTCGCCCGTAACGTGCGGTTTACCGAGGGAAAACGATGTCTGCTGCGTTATTAATTCCTGAGCGAAAGTTTTCAGCTAACGAACCTCTCGCCCGGGATGTACACGTGTACCCACCTTCGAAATCCTCTCGCCTCTCACCGTCAACTACGGAATTGTCTTCCCCGTTGAATGACTCGCCGTCGGAATTGAAATTTAGGTACTGTCTCTTATCCAACCTAATATCAAAACGTCCCATCGTCGACGGGGATTCTGTTATTTGAACACACCGTCGACGACCGTCAGGTCTTTTCAACGTTAACATCCATTCGCACGTGTAATCGCTTCGTCCGTTAATTGCAATTTATATATAATTATTCTGACTGTATTATTTTTTATCCAACCTAATATCAAGACGTCCCATCGTCGACGGGGATTCTGTTATTTGAACACACCGTCGACGACTGTCAGATCTTTTCAACGTTAACATCCATTCGCAAGTGTAACGGCTTCGTCCGTTAATTGCAATTTATACATAATTATTCTGACTGTATTATTTTCTATCCAATCTAATATCAAAACGTCCCATCCTCGACGGGGATTCTGTTATTTGAACAGACCGTCGACGACCGTCAGGTCTTTTCAACGTTAACATCCATTCGCAAGTGTAACGGCTTCGTCCGTTAATTGCAATTTATACATAACTATTCTGACTGTATTATTTCCTGATATGATGATTAAGCAAAAGATGTAACGGGTGTAACTTCTCGCGTAAAGGCAGTTTTATACCCGAAAATCCATCGGTTATCTGGCGGCGGTGGTAATGCCACGGCCGCGCGCCGGTTCAACGTCGTTAAACTTTTTCATCTGCTTTCGAAACTCAAAGCCGGCGAAAGTTTTTCTTCCGTTTGCAACGTCGGGTCGATGGGAGCCACTACATAAATGCATTCTACCTTCTCCCTCCCTGGCCGCGTGGGGGGGTGGGCACCCTTACCTTTTTCTATTTCTCTTCCTCCACTATACCTACCCATCCATGGAAGTTTTCCCTCCAGCTGAGAAAATACTTCACGGCTTTACCGCGGATCATTACACCTATAGATTTCACTCTCCTCCTGATTCCTCCCCCTTCACCCCTCTGGATGAATTGTGTTAATTCCAATACTCCGCCCTCTTCTTTTTTCCTCCCCCCAGTTTCTGACCCGGCATTGTTCACCCTTTCATCGTTCTGCTATTTCTCCTTTGTCTGAGATTATTTCAGTATTCAGAGAGCTTAACCAACTGTAATTTTAAATATCATTCGCGATGCTGGCGAACAATTGTCATTAATTATAAATTACAAGAATCGTAATCTGAAATATGTAATTCGTGTCGATTGAAAATTCGATTGATCTCTCGAAGTGGCAACGAAAAATTGTCGTTCCAAATTTGATAAGCGAAGTGTACCCTTTTGCGATATTCAATTATAAATTACAAGAATCGTAATCTGAAATATGTATTTCATGTCGATTGAAAATCCGATTGAACTCTCGAAGTAGCAACGAAAAAAATGTTCCAAATTTCATACGCGAAGTGTGACCTCCTGCGATGGTGTACAGCGTTCCGTTATCATACCAACGTTTTGCGCGCCGCTAATGGCCACATGGCGTGATCAACTTCTATCCCGGTATCGCGTACGCTGTTTTTTTTTCTACTTAATTGTTTGGCGGTTTACCTCGGCGCGAAGTTTTCGAAGCATTGCTAGCGTCGTAGATACATTTCGTACGTCGCGGTATAAATATACATCGACTTAAAATGGAAATCGCGGATAATTGAAAAGTAAAATGAAGTGAGAATTCAAAAAATCGTTATTCCATCGTGAAAATAAATCGGTCCTTTGACACGGCGATAAAGAAGCCCGTTTGATCGCGTTTGCCTAGCACCTGTTTCCCTGCTAAAAATTTTGACATTCCTTTGACATGCATAAGATTGAATGTTCAAAGCTCCGCGGCCTCTCGCTGCGTTGTTCAAATCGATTTTAATACAGCAATTTGAAAACGTGCTGCCCCGCTCGTTTGACGCGTCTAATTGATTGATAAATACATTTTTAATCTCCGTCATTCTCATCGAATATCTCGCGTTTCATTTTAGTATTTTTCTAGTAGTTCTATTTTATTTACTGTTTAACGCTGAACCTGTTCGAGCACTGAAATCACGATTATGTTACGACGTTACAGACAAACAGGCAACCTATCGGATATAATACTGTTATTATTATTACCGTCGTTGCGATAGTAATCGTTAGGTAGCGAGTCGAATCGTGTCACTAACAGGATCAGCTATAACAGCATTTTACCTTTAATAAGACAAGGAGAATGTTGCAAATAGTGAAGTAACTCGTGTGAGAAATAAACGATTCGGAATCGTAGAGTTTCAACTCTGAGCGAATGAAATCGATAATAAGATAATTATAACGTGCTTGCGTACATGAAATTATTATTAATGAAATTATTATTACCATATTTATATAATTCTTAATGTACATTAATACATGAAATGCGATAGGAATCGTTAGGTAGCGAGTCGAATCGCGTCACAACAGTATCAGCTATAACAGCATTTTACCTTTAATAAGACAAGGAGAATGTTGCAATTAGTGGAGTAACTCGTGAGAGAAATAAACGATTCGGAATCGTAGAGTTTCAACTCTGAGCGAATGAAATCGATAATAAGATAATTATAACGTGCTTGCGTACATGAAATTATTATTAATGAAATTATTATTACCATATTTATGTAATTCTTAATGTATATTAATACATGAAATGCGATAGGAATCGTTAGGTAGCGAGTCGAATCGCGTCTCAACAGTATCAGCATTTTACCTTTAATGAGACAAGGAGAATGTTGCAAATAGTGAAGTAACTCGTGTGAGAAATAAACGATACGGAATCGTAGAGTTTCAACTCTGAGCGAATGAAACCGATAATAAGATAATTATAACGTGCGTGCGTACATGGAATTATTAATCTGTTGAAAATCGGTATTTTAATAAGTCACATCGTACGTTCGTTTTAATCGTTTTATCGAATAATTCATAAGTTATAACTTTTGTTCCCGCGGGATAACTTTCGCATTTTAGATGCACAACACAAATGAGCTAATTATGAACATTCTTCTGGTTAACCGAGATGGTCACAGCATCGCGGAACGTAATCCATTAAAAGCTGTTAACTTAATGACGAAACTTTCTTTAAGTTACGTATAACAGAACGTAGCGATGGCCGAAGTGAGTTCTGCATGCCTCCGGCAATTACTTAAGGTCCCGAGTCATCGTAATTTTTTTCATCGACGCTACACGTTGTTTTATAATTTACAATAACGTGTCCGCGTGTGCAGCCGATCGTAAATGTCGGCGAACGCGTGGGAAAATTGAAGCTTCACCATGAATATTCAACCCGCGGACATTATTTATAAAATCGCAGCGCGTAACTCATGCTTATCGAATCGGCATTATTAAATGAAAATAATCGTTGATCGCGAGACAAAATTAGGGAGCGCGGGTTGTCCGAGTGAATATAAAATCGATGCGAGATACCTGCAGGTAAAACGCATCTGATTAATCCAACGACGTTGCGTTTATATTAAAGTCGCATGCGTACTGATAACGCACTTTTTAAAAATGAATAACGCACTTTCGGTGATCGAAGTTTCGATGCACTCTGCTGTAACAAGAAAATGGATTACAGGAATTCCCTGTAACCTTGCTGGAAATTTATATTTTGAAAAATGAAGGTGGTTAATAATTCTGCTGTGAAACGTATTGATAAGACTTTTAAAACGGGCCTTCAGAGTCCTCGGGAATTTATTTTAAATTAATACATTATCTTTATGTTATAAGAGTGTTGCTAAAGAATTTATTAAAAGCTTGACACACCGACGCGTGGATTTTCTGCTTGCAGGCGACAAGTACGAGCAGTCTCTCTCGGACAACACGTACAAAGTGCATATGAAACTAACGATATTATCGGTGGAAATGTCCGATTACGGAACGTACAAATGCATATCAAAGAATTCTCTCGGGGAAACCGATGGCAGCATTAAGCTGTACGGTAAGTACATGTTTGACCTTTATATTTCAATTCAAACACGTATTGTGAACATTTAACAAAACTCGTATCTGTTTAATGCTTCTGTGAAATTGATAAAATTATCTCTGTCCACTTGTACATTCACACGTCCCTTAGTCTTACTTGTACGAAACGATTGCAATTTTTTAGATAGATTTTCATTTTTAAACTTATTAATTTTCTCTGTCAAAATAATTATTTTACTTATTTTATCTTCCAATATTGGTGTACATTTTAATTACCACTGGAAATACCGAATTCTCGAAATGGTTTAATTCTCCAATTTCTCCTGCTCCCTTCATACGTGCGTATTAATTTAGCTTACATATTAATTCCCGGGAATTTTCGTGGGAATAAGTGCGAGAAAAAATCTTGTTTAGTAGGATATCAAATAATGTCCGCGCGGAATGAGACAATTTCGAAACGGGCAGCGGCGGTAAACACAGATTATACGACGCGATAATCGGAATCGGCGGCGATTCTTTCGATAAAAAGGAACGTAAATTGAACGGGGCCAGTAACAGCGGCGTGATTTTAATAAAGGAGTTGACGCTGGGCCACCTGGTGCCTGCTGCAACACACAACGCGATACGACGCTGCGGTCTCGCATTCGCAAGAACGGAGATTTAACGCAACGAATATATTTCTTTTTACGTTGCTATTCTAATTCTTAAAGCGAGATTTTTATTCATTTCTTTTCCCGCTGCCCTTTGAATTTCATAAAACGACCCCGCGCGGCTTATTGTAATCAGTAGACACTGCGGGTCCTGTGAATTTTTAAGAAAATTCATCGTCCAGAAAATATGAGCCTGATGCATAATGTCTTATAAAATATAAAAAATAAACATCGTCGTAGAATATTTTCATCCACAATATTTAGTTTTTATATTAAGCATCACTAATATCCGGAATACGTGGTTTCTCGTTTCTCATTTATTAAAGGTAGATTTTGTGTTAGTCGGAAACAACAGCAGATTTACGTATTCATTGATAATAAGGTGTCTCCGAGTCAGAATGAATTTATTTGGTTAATGCCTTAATCAATCATTAAAATCGATGGATTACGGTGGAACTATTTGAATCGGGTGTTCGCTCGCGGCCACCGTTTAACGAAGATTTGCATTTTAAACCTTTCCCCTTAATAAGATGCGAAAGATAATCGAAACCGGATTAACCGATTTGCAAGAATTGGATAACAAGTTTCTTAATGGCTACAAGGCTTCTTCACTACTTAAATCTTTAATCTTACCTTTAAACTTTCGTACATTTTCTCTAGCTGGCACAATATCGCGTTCGTTAATACTCAGAAACAAATAAAAAAAGTATAATAATTAGTATAATTACATAAATCTTTAAGAATGATTAATTGAGTAGATGTCAATTAACGAGTAATGAATCATATTTCGCAGAAATCGAGACGCCGACCACGCTGCCAAGAACCACTACTACTACCCCAGTTCCCACCGTTATAGAAGGTAAATGTATTGATTTATTTCCATGGAGTGTGTCCCATGCTTATGTTGTGCTTACAATATCAATAATAATGTAACGTAAACTGTAACATCCGCGTAAAAAATACTATGTACAATGTATTAAAATATTCTCGTCTGATTTTTAGTGGAAAATATTCAGAACTCACGACAAAGGCCATTGCCCAGCGCGGAGCCAAGTCCCCACCAAATAACGGATGCCTCTCTGCCAAATATCATCAGAAATGACGGTAAGCCTCTGCATTCTCTTTAATCAATTTCCGTACGTTAAACGAAAAGTAACAACGAATCGTAACATTACATGTACACATTGACGTGTCCTCGTTCATTTTTCGAAAACAAATGAAACTCCTGTCGCGTGTACTATTTTTATAAAGAACTTTTCTTTATCGAAATGTACGTGCGTTCATAACAATTCTGGCTGCACCTCCATAGTAATAGTTGGCGAACGGTGTCGCTGTCGAAACAGTAGTTTGAATATTCAGAAACGTGAATCTATCCAGCACGCTTACACGCGCCGCGCAACTCTCTTCCCAAATAAATATCAAGTTGAACTTCCTACGCAGAATGTACTGTGGGTAACAATCGAATTCCAACAGGTTCTAACACTGCCGATTGTTTAAACATTCCATTGTTCACGGTCCTTTCAATTTTCGATGTACAACCTTTCACGGATGCAACAAACGTGTTGCGATGTGAACATCGTATAATTTCACCCGCTCGTTTCGAATTATAACATTGACTTTTTCAATGGACGAAATGATTAAATTTGTTAAAGGAGCGCAGATCGAAAAAATGAAATTCGTTCGCTAGCGATGTACGCTCATTAAAAATAAATCATGCGTGAGAGTAAAACGAATCCGGTGGAATCATATGATTTAACGCCTCTTTCAATTCCCACCACTCCCTGGTTTTAACCGGTTTAAAGTTTAATTAGAGGATTCGATCAGAAAGCAGCGGGTTGGTAGGTGAATGGAAAACGGCCGGGGGACACGGGGGGGTGGCTCGTATTTTAACGTAAATACGTTATCGCCATAGAAATTCGCGGCGAATTTCGTTTTAAATCATCAGAGCCGGGCGGTAATGCGCGAACTTACGCACCGGGGTGGAGCTTTGAGGATGGGAAACTTTCTCGAAGGGAAAGTTCTACTCCGCGGGTGCGGCGGAAAGGCGTGAAATTCAGCCCGGCGCGGAACTTTCCGAGCGACGACGACGAGCCCGTAGATCTCCGGAGGGCGACAAACGCTGTGCTGTGCAATGCGCCGCGCCGCGCTCTCAACGGGATTTTGATGAAATCCCGCGCGGTTTATGAACTACCCGCCTCCACCCACGGCGTCTATGAAAAGTAATCTGATCTTTCGGTCCGCGAAACTTTCCCTCCGCTGAGCTTTTCTTACCCTTACCTCGTTCCGTTCGATTGTTGTAATCCATCGCCCCGGGCATTTCCAAAGAAGCTCGCAACCAAAACGTTCCTTCGTTCGGTGCTTACCAAGGAATAAATAGCGATTGAGACAAATCATTTTAGGTATGTAACATCGAAACTTTTAACACTTTGACCGCCGAAGTCACGTATACGTGAGTTCACGAGCCAAATTGATATAGAAGAAAGTAAACATAGGAAGTGGATGGATACAGGCGTTGAGGAGATGAAAACATTTATCGCTTTAATAATTCTGTTGGGATTAGTAAAAGGCCAAAAAAAGATGAGTACTGATTAACAAGTCCATTAATCTGCATACTAATTTTTGAAAGAGTCATGCCAAGAAATAGATTTCGTCAAATTTGGAGATACTGACATTCCAGCGATAGCGAAAAATGTCAAGACCGATTGGTCAAGATTAAACCCATCACAGACCGTTTCCAACATAAATTTCAAGTCGTCCATAAACCAACAGAAGAATTTTCATTAGATGAAGTCTGCCAATTTGACGCAAAACTGACTAAATGTTCCGGCGGCAAGCGCAACTCTTTTTCCGAAACGTGCGGCCGTCAAAGTGTTAAGAAGATGGGACAATTTCTTTCGTTGAATTTCACCGTATCACAGACGAGCATCGAACGTGCTCGTAGCGTATAGATGCTGCGAGTTCTGAGCAGTCTGCTTCACGTTTCATGTTACAATTGCAAACAGATTGGAATAGATATATAAAACAAGAGCAGTTGAGAAAGCGTTCTGTCGATACAACAGCGTAAAACAATTTTTATACCGCGTCTGTGACGTATCAATCACTCGACGTTTTTTTGCTCTCAGATATACGAGTTCACGGGAGGGCGAGCAGCAGCGGCAGCTATAACGACGCGGAGAACGTTGTGGCGACGAAGGGGCGAAAAAGCGTCGACGGGGAGGTACGACCGCGAAGAATCGACAACAACACGCCGCAATCGATGTCGTCCCGTGGCTCCGGTTCGAATTTTCCGGCGCAATCTAGAGCGGCGATCTGCATAATCCTGCTATCCGCCCTGTCGTAGTCACGTCAGTCCCCCGTCCCGTCGCGCGTTACTACACGCCAGGGCTGAATAGAACGGAAATACCCGCGCGATCGGGGAAACAGAAACGGAAAAAAAAGGGGAGATAAAATATCCTAACCCCGGAGGGAGGGATCAAGATTCGTCCTGTTCATCGTCATTTATCTCATCCGCGAAAGGGATCAATTAATGGGTTTCGGTCACCGCCAATTTATCGACAACCGTTGCCTTCCACCGTGGCGTGGCCACGTTGTATCAACGAAACGATTCTTTTCATCTTTTTTCCCTCCCTTTCTCCAGCCGAACTTTTGCAATAAGCTTTCACAACGTGAATTTATAGGTCAATTAAATCCTCTTTGGTTGAATGCTCCTTGATCCGATTGATCAATTAACTTCTTTCTTTTAATAAGTACATTCTTACTTATTTGTGATATTATACTTATTGGCGAAACGGTACTCGCGTCAGCTAAGTGATAATTATTATTAAGTGTACTTTTCTAGTCTTTCCTGTGAATTAATACTTTAGGAGCTCCGGTCTTTAAAGTGTTTCCTCGTATCAAGGAATGTAATACTCATGTTTTGTACCCTGATAACTTTAGAAATATCCTGTTATGAGTTGTACGAATCATTTAATGCATATTCGGCCTAATCGATGTCGATTGAAACCACTGGTGCAATAAAAATAAACAGTAATTTCTTTTTATATCTTTTATACGTAGTGATTCGATGAACCCAAACATAATTGAAATAGTGTCGAATAGTATAGTAGAATAGAAATAGTATCGAAGTGTGTACACGAGATAGCATTTTAGCAAAGATAAATTCTTAGATATATGATTCGTTCACTTTTTTATTGCACCAGTGGTTTCGGTTACATTAATTGTATGTAATGTCACGCGTTAACGTTATTATGTAATTGCATACACACATGTACGCACCATATTTAAAATATACATGCATATACCAATTACTGGGGTAACGGTAGATTACCAGAGGGTAGTTCGAACCAGTGATATAACATTATTTCCGTACCGATCTCTACCATAGGAGCACGAGAGAAACGTAATTGTCGCGAAGGAATAAAAAAAAAAGGATACGACAAATTTTGTATAAGTCACCTGTACATGTATCTATGTGTATACAAGAGTGTATATGTATGTTATCGATTAGAATAAGTCACTGTGCTAAGTGTTTTAAGCGAACGACATGTTTTATGAAGTAAATAATAGGCGAAGATAAGAGCGATGTGTAAAATCCGGGAGAGAAGGTTACTTGTACATTTTCTCTAACAAAATAGACACCTTGGATATATATGTACATATAACGGTAGGTTAAGAGATATGAAACGAATATCGTATCTGTACTAATTAACTTAATGTTATTCAAATTTGTATATATTACAAGTTCACAAACATAGAAAAATTCTCTTTAAATTTTGCCTGAATATTATTTAGAAATTTGATAAATATATTTTTTCAATTAAGATCTGCATAACATGGACGAGATTAGGATGATCAACGATTTAATTCGCGTTTCAGGTAATTTCACGATTAGCTTTCGAATCTATTTGAATGACATGAACGTATTGAATTTTTTATTTAAGAAAATTATCTAATTAAATTTATGTACTTATTCTACGTATCTGGACTAATGGACTATCAGTATCTAGATCCTTGTAAATATCACAAGTGTAACTATTATAAGTTCCACTCCTGCTGTTGGGATCGTGCGTTGTAAAATTGATTAGTAATTAGTTTCGTTAATCATGAACAAAGACATTTTAAGTACTGTTTGTATTATTGTGTTGGTATAACGTTTTTATATGAATGCATGTGCTTCGATTTTAATGAAAATATATATGTGGAATTATTAGTAAGCCAAAATAATATTATTTATCTATTATATTTCTTTATACTGAAGTGCAATGAATATGAACAATATTTGTTTATCACTAACGAAACTAATTACGAAAACTGTAAATATGAAACTAGCAAAATAATCTAGATTATGATAACCTAATTATAAGTTTAGTTCAAATGTAATAATGTAGTAACTATCAGTATAGTGAGAAGTACCTCAGTGAAATTATCGATTCCTATATAATTATGGAACATTCGAAGCTCGCGTACTTTCATTTCAACTTCTTTGGACAATGATTAGCATATGACATTTCATTAATCACTTTTCGTCCGCTTGCTCACTACACAGTGTGCATATAAAACGAATAACTTTTTAAATTTGTTGGTAATAACCATGATGCGTTAATACTGGAAATTTTTAATGAGATATTTAGTTTTTATTGAAAACTTCTTTATAGAATCGTTCTCTGTTACCTTTATTACGTTAAGGAGTCGCGTGGATATTTCGTAGACGAAGGGAAATGAATGTAAAAATGACCTTTCCATCGGCGTAGACTTACAATTAGTCGAACATTGAAAGTCAAACGTGAGAATAAATCGGAAGTGTATTATCAAACAAGATGAAGTGGAATAGAGAAGTGCGAATGTTTAGTCCGTCGTGTAAAACATTTAAACGCGCGTAACCGTACATTTCGCATGAAGATCAATAACCGATTAAAGAGCTAAGAGGAAAGTCCGTAATTCGGTATTGTTTACCAGCAGAAATTAATTTGCACTGTAAATTAATTTTCACGGAATTCTAATAATTGATGCGCAATCGAATCAGTGAATCAACAAGTGTTTCATTATAATCACTTTCTATTTCCTGGTTTTGTTAATATGTTTTATTAATATCAATTAACTTATTAGAGCAGTCTGGGTAAATCTATCAACTGAGATTAAAAACAGGATTGTAATTAAAATGTTTTCAAAATAGGAATTTTATCTCAGGGCTCGGATGTGCAATGTACGATTACAATCGTGATACGTAGTACAATAGCAGAATGATTGTAGGATTTTAATGAAATTAGTCGAGAAATGTATCTTAAGTAATTAAAGAAAGTACTTTCTATTTAAAATTGTGTTGTTCGCTCTTCATCGATAATTATATTAAAGTATATTAAATATCATACAATATCTCAGGGAGCAATAGAATTTTCTGTTCCTATTTTTATAATTCCAATTTGATGATTGTTAAAATTGTAGCTAACAGATTTATTGGCACCATCAGCTATAGTCTCTTAATTGAATTCCTTAGTTTTAACGTTTACAGCTGTAGCATATAAAACTCAATGATAAACTTAATTTAATAGGAAACTAAAATTTGAAAAATAGATACTATGAGTAAAATGACATATTTACAAGAAATACTATAATATCGATTAACGTATGAACATGAGAACAATTTCTCACGCGTCACATTCTTGTGTTGTATCTGGTGTCTCCTTTTTCGCATTAGGGCCTGTAGTGATTTTATTGAATTTCCAAAGACCTCCCATGTACCACAACACGACGCAGGATAAACTTAAGATCGAAGTGAAATGAAGAGCACCCACATAGCTCATCGTGTGGTCGTGTACTAAACCTAGAACATTAATACCATCACGATTAATGAAGTTATCATTTTATTATTATCGCTCGTTGACAAATGTGAAATGTACCTATGAGTGGTCCTATTGCGATGGACAGAATACCGTTGCAAACCATTTGCATCCCATACGCAGCTGGCAGTCTTTCAAGGGTCACGTAATCAGGAATGATTAATGTTTGGAAGACAGCTTTCGTCCCTTTGGCAACGCCAATAATCAATGCAACACCAATCACCACGATGTAGGTATCTCCCCAAGTTGACAATACTTCAATACAGAAAATACGGTTTATTTAGCAACAATCGTAATTTATTCTTATCATGATCGATGACTATAGATGAAAGCTTCAAACTTTTATCACGTTT
>SHCU01000964.1:17704-35947 GCA_004307685.1 Ceratina australensis | reverse complement strand
CCGGTGCTTCGGATTTCAAACGAGACAACGTTCATTCAATTCGTCCACCCACTAAACCCACCGATTTATCGAGATTCAATTTCTTCTTCGATCTTTTTCGAATTGTCCTAGCCTCAACTCCGAAGTACTTGCGCGACGTAGCATACATGGTTGAATTTTATGATGATTTTCGATGCGTTCGACGACGAGGAAAAATGAACTTTCCCGCTCGTCATAAAAAGGAGATAAAAAGCGAAACGACTGGTTCGAGACAAAGAATCATCCGTCGAACCTGGCTTTCTAGTTTTCACGGCTCTCTCTGTGAAGTGCAAGCATATTTTTTGTAAAAAGACGCGGCTTTGTAAATGTACAAAAGAAAAATTAAAAAAAAAAGTGAAAATATGAGAATAAAGCAGTAGAGTTAGTACGAACAATTACGAGTAGTGAAACGTACGTTAGGATCGAACAGTCTCGCGTGACCGCGAGGGAGGATATCGTCAGAGTGGTTATTTTACCAATGTAAATATGTAATTGAAGCGTTATCGGGTAATGGCGTAATCGACATCTTTTTCAATCGATCGACGCGGCGGCTATAGGCATAGCGGTATTACGAGCATAGTGTTTGCATTTATTATAAATTCTATGTAAAAGCGCGGCGAGACTCACGGTTACCGCGAGTCAGAGATCGCTTCCCTGTACACTGTATTCGGATCGATCGAGCGTAGAGTCATGGTAATATACATAGCATTGACGTTCCTTTCGTAAACTTCTTCCATATCGTTTGCTCGCGGCGAGCTTACTAATCCCTTTACTCATCGTATTACGGAATATGTATCTCTTCTCTTGTAGTACGCGCACGATCATTCCACGATTCTTCCGTTTGATTTTTCTCTCCCTGTTGATCGCGAGCAATCGGCTTGACGCGCCGCGATTGTTTGTTTCGGTTTGAACGCGACGGAGGGGCTTGTGTGTCGTAATAAAGAAAACGGTAGACGATTACATATTGCATAGTTTCGATTAATAATGAATTCTTTAGACTACGTAGGGGAAACTGCGCGAAAGGACGACGCTTTTTTCACGGTCGTGTGTACAATAAAGGCTGGGGGATCATTTTTGATCGTGTATATTTCTCGATCGGCAGGGAACCGCGACGTAGAATGAAAACTGGAAAGCCCAAATCCAATCATGTTCACTTAGATCGTTTCTTTATCGACGATCGCTTCAATTTTCACGATCCGAAACGAAGTGGCAATTAATCGTACGTGATCTCTATGACGGTAGATACTTCATTGCATTATCTGTATTTTAATTGTCATGACCAGGTGGTCGTTTGCCACTTCGTTGCGTGGAACTACGTAAATAATTGACACCGGAAATTTGAAAGAAAGCGAAAATCAGTCGGGGGAACGAAAAATATAAGAGCAATCGCTTCGCACTGCCAAACGGAAAATATATATGTATGTATGTATGTATGTATAATGGAAGCTTAACGTCTCGCATTCGTTGCGTGGATCGATATTCGTCGAGCGATCGTCGAAGGCACCGCGGTGTTCATTATGTATTAATCCACATAGTGGTAACCCCGAGAGAATCAGAGTAAAAACGATGAGAAAATGATGAGTACGCGTAGGAGATGATAATATTACCTGTATATGCGTATAGGTGAAGCGTACGCGAACTTTTTTAAAACCCGTATTAAGCGCGAGAACGTGAGAATAAATAAACGAGACGTCGAACATGTGCTTTTGACTTTTTGGATACTTTCATGTACAAACACGAATGATGGTTTATAGCTCAAGGAGAATATTAAAGAGACAGATATTGTAAGAGAGTAATAATAATTTGACGGTTACGATATCGTACTCGCGTCGTCATTCATTGCTTGTTTGTCTACCCATCCTTGGTACAACCGTCGTTACTACTTCGACCATAAGTCATTTACTAACATTTGTAATTGCTACCGCCGAACGCTTTGTTAACGTCGCATGCAACAATTCTCCGCAAAAGAAGATCGTCGTTCCGCGTTTTTGCCACTTCCGTTGAATGAGTTACAAAGAAAACAGCTGGTGGTAATTGAAAAATTGCGCAACGACGAAACCGTACCGCCAGAGAATTGGAAGTCGACTGCGGCGAGAGAAAAGAGTATGTTTGCGACAAATACTTGCGTGGGTGCTTTATGGAAGCTCCGTCCTGCTTCCGTTTCCGGCATGAACCAACCCCGTCCACGAGGAACACGATATTCCCGCGGGCAGTGAGGCCACGCTGCAGGAAACCCGATCCTTGTTCCAGTCCTACGGACAACCTGTTGGTCACGTCGCTTCGGTTGCGTGTACGTATAAGTACCTACGGCCGATGAGAAATTCAATAAGCCGGCTCGCGTGCCTTTTTACGGATGAACACAATTCGTATCGATCATGCGAGAGGAGAAAAAAATTACGATATAATTAGCCGCTGACGAGGTGTACGGTTACACCGATTCGAGTGTCCTCCCTCTCTCCCATTTTTCTCGTCCAACTGTCTCGCGAATACTCGTTAATTACAGCCGGGTGATCTTCTCGTAGTATATAGTAGAAGTATTTTTCATCCTCGAGTTTTCAGCGTCACGGTGTTCGAGTTAAACGGGCCTCAACCCTGGGAAAGGAAAAATGTCCGGCGGACAATAAGAGAGGAGTTTGAAACAAAAGGACCTTAAGACTCGTTATTCAAATGGCCTGTAACGTTTCATTCACGGTTATCATCGGGACAGCCGGTTAATTAGAAAGTCACAGTTGAATTATTTCCAGGTTTCGTTCATCCGCGCGCGATTGTCTCTGTATAATACGTATAGTTAATCGTCGTTATATTTCGCGATGCCCGTAAGAAAGCAGAGGGACAAAGGAGACTGGGCACGTCGTTGTTGGGCCAGACGAAGATTAAAAGGGAGATAATAAAAATAAAAAAATCAGGCAAAAACGGATACGAGCGCGCGCGCGCGAGCAGTAAATCGGAAGGTGAACCGATTGTTGATTTACTCGGTCGAGTCTCGAAGATACTGTTCACCAGTTCCCCGGTGAAAGAACGGGAAGAAGACCTGGAATGGTAATGGTAATGGTACCGGTGCAGAACATCGGGAACGCGGATTATACGAGCATTCGTTTCTTGCCCCCGTATACTTTCGTCGAGTTCTTTCTTTCGTCTCGTTCGTGTACAGTTAAGGAGACGACCGCGGCTGGGATGAAATGGAACCCGCCCTGTTGTCCAACAGGTCGTTGACATTTTCACGCATCGAACGATTCAACCCCTACTCACGATTCATACAAATCGATTCAAGAGGCAAACCAGTTTGGATATTTGGAAAAATGAATTCTCGAGGCACGTCGGGAATCAAATAGAAATTATGCAGTTTCTAAACTCGGTTAACAGGGTACTCGGCTAAACAACCATCTTGAAAACTACGCGATCGAATTTCTATGATGTCACCCTCGTTTGGTGACTTCGACTTTTTGATTCGCGGCAATTTCACACGGTTGGCGCGGAAGAAATTCGTAAGTCCGAATCGCCCGGTATGTACCTTCGCCGTTGGTGATCGATTAACGAAACGAGAATTCACGTTCGCACATCTATTATTATGGACGATCGAAACTCGTCGCGAGTCGTCGCACTTTTCCGATTAATACGTGTAACGGAACTTACCCGGTCAATGTCCCGCGAGGATATACCGATGTTGGTCAATTTTTTGCTGTCCGATGAGTCGCGCATGGGAATTAAATCGATACGAATTCGATCGAGAGCGAGACCGTTTCGCACGGGAGAGAGACAACGCGGACGGGACACGTTCGGTGGCGAAATTTCGTTTGCGGTGTACTTCGGTCGGCTTCCGAGCGCGGCGCCACCTTCGCGGCGTACGAGGCTCCGGAGCAGTCGCGAGCGTAAGTTCGGCCGGGTAGGACGTGTTTGTTATTGTTCCCGTTATCCCTTGTTCCTTCGCGAGACACACGTCAAACGCGGTTCGTGCCTCGGCGCGAAAACGAACGTGTCGAACAGTGGTTATCTTTTTTTTTTGTTACGCGAGTGAGACTCTAACACGGGCGAAGTACAGTGTCTTAAGGAACTCGATCGATTTTTGTGAAGGGTAGAACTCGAGGAGGGAAGTTCGTGCGGCGCACATCTTCCGGAGTTTCGAAGGGCGAGTTCGCTGGAAACGTCACCTTTCTCGCCGGTGGTGAGTACACGCTACCTTTGACATTCATACGATGCATCATTGGGCTATAGCCAAGCGAACAAGAATTCGTATAGCGAATTATCGTACTAATTTTCTTGACGAAGGAAATGTGCGAATCGACAACGAGTTTTCCATGCGTTTCGGTATAGTTCCCTCCGCGTGCTAGTCGAACTCGTTTTTCCTTCGTCAAGAATTATCGTAAATATTTCAATGTACGCGGTGTTAATCGATTTGAAGCGCGATGAACGTTCGCGTATGACATGGGATACACGCCATCCAACCTATTGTACTTTTCATTCGGTCATGTATAAACACAGACAAGTACGCATCGCCCTTGGCGAGCGATACGTACGGGGAGGCAAAATTCTGTTGACACAACTGATGTTTGTTTCGGGCTGCGTTTTCGTTTCTATAGAACCGAATTTCGTTTCCTGGAGATAGAAAATCGATTTAGCAATACGACATAATACGTTCTGAACAGAAACGAGTCATCGAGCAAACGAAATTTATGATTCACAGAAATCGATGGTATATCACTTTCGTTTATCGAACTTTTATATTGTCGGATATTTGGAAATCCAGTTATTATGATTGCGATAATTCACGAGATTCTCTTGCGAAATTTCATCGATAGCAACGCGAAGCGACAGTTGCGTCTTGGAATACACCATTTTTCGGCCAAGGGTATGTCGCCGGTAAACAAACATCGTTTTTTTCACCGCGTCCAGCCGTGCGTGTAATTCAAATAGAGTAAACTTTCAAAGTAACTAACGCGGCACGTGTTATAACGTTTTCCCTGTCCCGACAACAGGTTTTCGTGCACGTAAGTGTTTACCTTGCTTATGTAACCCGTCGAAGGCTGATAGCCTCGCGTTCATTCGACCAATCGATTCAGACATTCTCCCGCTTTTTTTTCTCTATCATTATCAAAATCAACTTTACGTTTCCCTCGGTTTTGTAAAAACTCTCTAGGAAACAGAATTCCACGCGGATAACTCGCGTGGAATTGGTAACCGAATTAATGGGGGTCTACACCGGCCATAAATGAATTATATCATTGTTCCTGTTGCACTCAGCTACTTCGTACGCGAAACAGCTCGTAAAACACACGTCGCAAGTTCGTCGTACTCGTGGTAAATTCGAGTCATGCGCGGTCGTGGTGTCGTGTCGTGTCTATTTAGAATTTCAGCGAGATCCGCCGTTGAATTCCGGCACGAGCAGTCGTATTTCACGAGTAAGGGATTGCAAGGGACTCGTGGGGAACGCGAGAGGAAGAGAGAACGGAATAGTACGGGCACCGAGAGGGTTTCCCTTGCGCGATCTCGTTAGTATCTCGATGAAATATACAGGTGGGCAAAGTTAACGCGCTATGCGAGTTTTTCCCCGCGCGCGGTCAGATAAGAAAGGTTCTCTCGGCTGTGTTTATGTTCCAACGACGGAGGTCGTCCCCGCTAGACCTAAGCCTGACAAAAATCTACCTCCCAGCGATTGTTATTCTCGCAAATCCGCGCGATGCTGTTTGCACCGTAACATAATTATTCACTTGGAGAATCTCATTTATGGTACCGGTTCCGACAGTGAATCCTAACCTCTTCTTGCTCGCGTGAGTTTTCTCTACAATGACAGAATCCAAGATATTTATACGTAGGTTAAAATTGATTTGAAACGTCGATATCATATAACGATCCAAAAGCATTGATGGAGTATTGACAAATTAGGACATAAATTTTGTCTCCCTAGGGAAAACTCATACGTATCTGATTCAATCGTTTTCTTCACTTAAGAATTAGGAAATTTTTATAAGCAGCTTTCGTAATTCGAAAGGATTGATTCGTCATCACATTTCTGTGCGACAGTTCAATTCACCTTTTATATCTTCGTTCATATCATATGTTCTCGTTTTATCTAATCACAATAATTAAGGTATCCTTGTAAACTGGCTTATGTAATTAGACGTCCTTGATGCATTATTTGACCATTACGCGACAATTACAGTCACGTTTATCGAGGAGGAGGAGGAGGCGTTCTGAAAATCGCGTGAGAGGAATGTTCGCACGTGAGTTCGCGAATTTTTGATCGCCGAGCGTTGCGTAGGTAGAATGACGCGGCAGGAACGATTCCCTCGAAGGGATGGCTCGCGGCGTTTATCGCGGCTAATAAGCGGCGATCTGAACGGATTGGGAAACGCAACAAAATATATCGCTTCGACGCGATTCAATTGGCTCCCGTTGACGCTTCCTTTCCTTGCGCGACTCGCGATCCTTTCATCCGCCACGGACGCGGTGTATAATCCGTGATGTAACCCGCTCCGGCAAATGGTCCAGGAACAGCTGACAGCATTGCAGAAAATTGGCAAGCATGAGTCGGTCGATCGACGGGGCCTTCTCGCGCGTAACCCGTATTCCGACTCACGCGATCTCGTCGAGATTTCGCCGCGACTAATTGAAGGTTTTGAAAAAAATACGAATCTTACCCGAGATTCACGCGATCGCGTGAACAGCCTTTTCAGCCGGCAGCATCGAAAGTCGCGTGCTCGAAAACGGGAACAATAGGACGTAATTTAAATCTCATTTGAGAGCGCATTTTTTCAAAGACAATCCCACGGGCAATTATTTGTGTTTATATTTTAAACGTTTGAAAGGTGACAAGATTAATATCTTTGATTAATATCTTCGTGCAAATGAAATGATGACACACCGCATGTGTCATTGGTTTTTTTTAGATATCTTTATTACTGATTAGAGTAGATTAAAATTAATTGCATTCTTTGAATTAAGTAAAAATGTTTTGCGGTAATCCTTAAAGCTCTCTTCTTAGTACGATTCCGTATCGGTTAATCATTTCGTTGATATAAATATTAATTTTTACACATCTTTAACTGTATATTCACTATCGCTAATTCTAGATAATAACACGATCTATTTTTAATTCGCACCTGATGATTGATCTTTGAAATCAGCCACTCCGTTATCTTTTGTCTTTGCCTTTGCAATCTTCATAAATTCATAAATTATATAAGTTCATAATTAATATAAGTTCATAAATTCTATCCTAGAGGTGTCGCGAGTCTTCAAGGCGACGCGATTATCGTCGCCTCGTATAATAGCGCGATACGTGGGTTTAAAGAGGCTTCCCTGGTTGTACTCACCGTGTCATAATCTGGATGGGCGACGGTACTGTGTTTGCACAAACGGAATGGTAGATAGGTGTGCATCTCGAATGATTTATCGCGTAGCTGTTCTCAAGGATACCTCGGCCGCGCCTTATCGGCGTCAATTACGTCCGTTGATAGGGCGAGTCACTTTTGTTTCCCCGATTCGCAATCGCCGGTGTAGTCGACTGACACAGCTTACGTTTTCTCAGCGACTCGTCGTTTCGAGGGTTGGCGAACGACTATAGAATGTTTGAACGAGCCCAATGAATTATGGAGCGGCACGGCCCGACGTGTTTTTCCGATTGCGCTGTTCTTGGACTAGTCGAAGGCAACTCGCTCCTTCGATATCAATTGCGTCAAAACAGGTGTTGCCTCTTTGAGCGTAATGGAAAAAGTTGCAAACTGCATGCTACGCGCCTACGGCGATCGAACCGCTACGCTGCGATGTGCCCGCGACTCGCTGTTATCACGGCTAAAAATAAGCGCGATCGCCTCGCTTCCGGTCTCGATTATTGAACGTTACGAGTCGCTCGCAGCAGATTTTCTATAGAAAATCTATTGGACGTTTAAAATGCGAAAATGGTTCGACGTCTGTACGGTGGGTAACGATTCAGCTTGCTCATCGGGCGCTACGATTTATGCTTGTTAATTAATGGAAGACTTGAGACGTTTGAATTTGACTGCAACACATTAGCATTGTACGAGAACATGGACGACTGCTTCTTGGGAAACAGTAGCGATTCCATTTTTCGTTTCTTGTACGAACGACGCTTTCGAAAGAAGAAAAGAGTTCTTTGACATCCAAACTTCCAACCTTGGTCCATTCACTGCTCTGCACCCTAGGTGCCTCAAAAAGGGAACTCTCTCTCTCTCTCTATTTCTCTTTCGGGGTGCGTTTGCGTATACATTTTTTAGTCGTTGTCCTGCGAAATTGCTCGTAAACAATAACGCGACAAAGGACCGCGTCATGAATGGACCCCAAGTCTCGCTCTTGACGAACCCCCGTCGCTTTTAAAATTAATCAACCCCGTCCCGTCGTCGATGCATGCTTCAACCGATCGAAAAATAACTCTGCTTATCAAAACCAAAATAATATGTTACGGAATGTGAAAATATTTTTAACGTTGTTGGAAGTTGAATTATTAACAGGGTTTCCATACTAGTAAATAATTTATCTTTATCTACTCGTGCTGTTCATTAAAACTTAAGATAGATGAACCGTTTACCGTAGAAACTGATTAACTTCATTTTTTGAAAAATCTTAAAATCAAGCATAAAAGCATAGTCATAACTTTTTATATTTCTACAAATTTTCCAAAACATAAAACGATATTATTCTCTTTGACCACTGAATAATAAATAATATATTTCAGAGGCCATTTTGATTAATTTTGTACTCTAATCGAAATCGTTGCAGTAATACAATTCAGATGTGCGTATAATAATGATAATATTATGGAAGGAATTTTAAGAACCAATGTAAATTATTTCATTTACTTACTTTTTGGAGTTAATCGATTTGTGCGATGAAGGGCTCAGATAAGGATGGTGGACATATAAGAAACTCCTGTTTAGACTTTAATAGCATGTAAACGCGGTAGGCTCTGATAAGGGCTATCGATGAAAGTATTGTTCACCCTTACACATTTCAAATGAAGGAATCGCCGCGTTTTCCTTTCGGCTCGGCGCGCCGTTTCGTTGCAACGTCGTAGCCCCCCATCGACATAGCCGTCCCTTTCCCCAGCGACACGACCCCGTCCACAAACCCAAAATCAATATAGGCGCCGCCACTGCCGGCGACGCCACCGACGTCGTTTCCACCCCAGGATTTTCCACCCTATCCGCGAGCCACCACCATCTCTCGTTTTCTTCGTTAGGAATCTGTATTCCCGTTTCCTTCAACTTTACACCCGCTGTTTCTTTTCTCGTCACTCGGCCCTTTGTGTCTCGTAGTTAATTCACCGGGAAAATGAGATTCCTTAACGCGGCCGATCAAACGGTCCTTGACAATTCTCAGTGTCCCTCGAGACAAATGTACTCAATGATACGGATTCTGATCCGTGTACTTCGTTAGTTGAATTAAATGATTGTTTGTTTGTTTATTCCGATTTTCCCGATCCAAGATCGAGAAGGCTCGTAGAACTAGTCTGTTTAGCCTCATTGAATTAAATGAGGAATTGTTGCTCGGTTCGAGAGGAGACCCGAGTTGCGCGGTTCAACTCGTTATGCAGAAGGTAATCGCGTAGTATACATAGATAGACGGGAGTTAATGAACTTTCATTGACGGCGGGAAGATAATTCCGAGGCATGAACGGGGGCATAAGCTCGATGCCTATGTATCTATAGATAACGGACGCAGATCGATTGGCTTTTGGTATCAGTCGGACAAACACACTCGGCTTAAATCGATCAGGAAGCCCCGTCGCGTGCGTATACATGCACAGTAGCGTACACCTCCTTTCATAAGTCTCACGATTAGAAAAAACCAGACAAATATTTCAAACTAGCAACTGGGACGATACTATATCAATTGAGAAACTTGCCGGTTGTTTATATTGAAACTTGTGAAAATATAGTATATGATCCATTGATTAACCCTTTGCGCTCGATTAGCGGCTACCTGTTGTATAAAATAAAATATATATCATTGATTACATTAAATTTAATTATTATAAAATATATATATATATATATATTAATTTCTATAATTGTCGAACATAAAAATTAATAGTTTCATATAATACGTAATAATTTTTATGTAAGGAAATATTTGGGGAAAAGTTCCTCGAGCGTAGAAGGTTAAAATATTTGAGATTTTCCATTTAAGCATTCATGGTGTCACAACTTCACGATCGACTATACGCTTTAGCCTCCGCCTATCTCTGTTCGTTTTATTCCATGGAAGACTTATGAACGGGGGTGTACTTACGCGCGAAAGATAGTTCGAAAGCCGATAGAAAGAGAGGGAGGAGGCAGTGAACCCAGCGGAAGCCTATCGCATTCAATAGAGCAGAATAGACGGGGTCCACGACGATGCCGCAGATGCTATCTCTTATTCAGTCGATGTTCGTCCAGTGAAAGCATCTTGTCGCGTCCCATCGCGACGCATAATTGCCATTGTTGTCCCCTCGCCGCGCATTTATCGTCGCGTGTCTCTTGTTTTTCTTCGCCGCTCGCCCGATACATATACCTAACTACAATATTCCGGCTCGTAAACGAGCGGGCAAACTTTATTGCCTCCGTCGCGCCTCCTTGTTCTCCTTTGTCGTCCAATCCGACTCCGATTTCGATTCCATATCGTCAGTCAAGGTCTCGTCTTAAACCTTTTATTCCGCATTGTCCTCACCGCACGTATCGCTGCTGAATAGTAAATCGCTGGTTTTTATACACGATGCAAACATTAGTAATATCGATATAACAAGGAAGGAAGTTTTCACCGCGATTTCTTGTATTTATTGTGTTCCGCACATTTTTACATATTGCCTGTAATTTTTATATCGGGTAGAAGAAGCGCATTGAATCCGTAGGCTATTGTTCACGCTAAAACTGCTCGATCGGCTTTCGGTTTTCATCCATCCTCTTTTCGGTCACGTAGCACTTGTAGGGCGTAACCGAAATAAAAGTCGGCCGAGAAACCCTTGCGAAGATATACTGCCGGCTACTAATTGTTGCATCGGTCATATCAGATATATATTTCTTCCCTCGCAGTCGGTTAAATTACTTTTCCTTCGACCCTCCGACGTCGCCGTCTCCGTGGGGTCGTTGCACGATTTTCGAGGATAATTTATGGCGTCGTAGCGTTTTCGGACACGAGGAGCTCGGCATAAACAAGCTCTTCCTCCCTCTTTTTATTCTCCCGACGAGATAAGAGGAATCGATGCCAGAGGAACACGCGTTTTCATTGCCAAAACGTCATTCGTTATCTACCGTTTTCCCGACTTGTTTTACTCTCTGAATATTGCATTCAGCCACCGCATTCTTCCTTCCCCCCACGTCCGTTGTCTGAGGGTTTTTTTTTTTAACTCTCGATGTTAAAGCTCTTTGACACCCCTATCCCATGGTTCTCGCCACGTTTTTCCTTTCCACCCTATATACCACGAGTCCCTCTTCACGGGTGCTCGATGATGCGTGGCGATGCACACGACCAGTCCGAACCCTGTGCCGCCTTTACGTTCGACTTTTTATAGTGCCGCTTCGCCCCCGCAGAAGCGAACGCCTTCTCCCTTTGATCGATGGGTAACTTCGATCGAGGGTGGAAATTCGGTTGTCGAAAACATTGGCTTCGTTTTTCTTTGGGAAAATAATTTACGGAGCCAAGTGGCTAAAGGGCCTTCGACCCAGAGTCTCGGATAAATAAAACAGAACCTGTAGGAAATCGCTATTCATTGTTAGCCCTATTTTACTGCCACGAAATTATTGGAATCTTTCTGTTGTGTCGTCGAAACGTTTGGACTAAGCGGAGATATAAAGGATTTCTAATAAATAGAGGCAGCATGCTCATGGAAGATTTAATACCGCCTTTCGAATCGCAAATTCATCGGTGATAAAACGTTACTCTCGTTCCTATCGTTCGCCTATCGCGGAAGTCGAACTGGATGCCACGTCAATTTCTTGGCACACGGGATGAGAGGAAGAAGAAGAAGAAGACGAAGAAGAAGCAGCGGGGACAGCTGGTAGACGCCCGGCTTACAGGCAGGTAGGCAGGCACGATGGCACGTTAAATGGCGGGCATCGCTGGTCAGGACACGATAAGAGGCTGCTCTAATCGCTGCTTAAGTTAATTAACGGCGAGGAGAACGCCCAAGGTCCCCGGAGAACCGAACTCACCGTTGCCCCGAGGCCTCTGACCGGCCCCGGAGTTTCCGTTCCCTTCTTACTTTTCCTATCCTTTCCCGGCTACTCGTCCGCTACCGACGGGGACATTCGAGCAACCAGTCCGCTCCGAGCAAGACCGTTAGAAACATGACATGGCGCCACTCTTTCCCGATAATTGCATTCTCCCTGTCATTGCTTTTCTACGAATCAACCCTTCAACAAACTACGAGCCATGATTCCTTTTCTGTTTATTAGATCTTCCATAGTGGTCGTATCTGTGCTTTACTTACGAAACTAATATCAGAGAAATGAGAGAGAAGTCATAAAAATGCGTGTAAGTGAGAATGTCTCCTCGCTAGGAAAAGAGAGAAGATTAAAAGTGGTAGGCCTGTCTCATTCTAATGACTGACTGAGCTGTCACAATTGTGTCACCGGGCATCTCGGTTTGCGTGTGTAATTAGATTGAGAATGAACAACTATTTTTATTTCTTTTATTTTTTTTTATCACAGAGATACGTCCACCGCTAGCTTTCCTACTCTCTGTCTACCATCTCTATGGAGTTTTCGGCGTGCCTTCAATTCTTCCAATCAGGGATCTACCCGGTACAGTTAAACCGCAAACAAAATCGGATCGATTTACGCCGCGTTTTATAAATGAGCGAGTCGCGTAACGAGTTTGTCCGTGAGCCGTAATGAAAACGTAAGAGCCGATACGGAAGCGTCGCGCGGTGAGTTACGTCGATACCGTCGTCCCAATGTCAATGCACCCTGCAGCGGGCCAATTCGAGGATACTTATGTACGTATGTGGCCCCACGTAGAAAAAGCCTGACTCTTGAGTAATGTCGGTCCACCGGTCCAAGGGCCTGCTGTCTGCCTTCCTTCTTGCCGTTTCGGATGTATCTCCCTCCGAAGGTGCATACGTACGCGGAGGCCCACCGCAGGACAAAAACCTCGTGCAGGACAATAACCCTGAATAAATCACTGCACCCGATGCCCAGCCATTCGACTGCTGCTGCTGCGCTTCTCCTCTTTACTCACTTTTTCTCATGCATTCGGTGTTTACCCTGCCGATGCCTAAGTAAGATCAACGCGAACGCGATCTTCCTCTAACCTTTGCGTCCTCTTCATCCGAAAAAAATCGAATGCCTCTGGCACCGATCGCGTACCCTGCCTGTACTCCCTAATCGTTCTCGGGAACATTGCCAAATCACAGGCCGATCGAACTATTATTTACACGCGGCGATCCGCACGACAGAGAACCCCGTTTGCTTTCGTTCGAATACCGTAGTACCCGTTTAGCGTTACACGTTTCTATCTTGGTTACCGTGCATATTTTACCCTTTGTAAATTATTCAAGTAGTTCGAGAATAGAACTACACAGATTTCGTTGGTTTCACTTGAAATCAATTATTCTAATCCCAGTATTTTTGGTTTATTACTCAACCGCTCAAGAATTAATGTTACTGACGCGCACAGATAAATTGTATTATATTTTTAGCGTAACTAATGCGTGTAGCCTGAACATTAAGAAGAAGCTAGTGGTAACGTGTCACGAAAAGGTGAAATTCTGTTCCACGTTAAATATGCGAATATTTCGCGGAACTCTTTTGTTCTCGCGACGGTTTTTCGTCATTTTCTCGTAACAATTACAAGCAGCCGCGGAACGGGCGGCGTTTAAATGCAAATTTCGGTAGGAAGCCCCGGACAGCTTCCTGCGACGACGACGCCGTGAAAGTTGTATGGAGGTAACGTCGCCGGATCTCCGATACAAACTGCGCTTTCGAGCGCGTTAAACCGCAGTTAAATCCGAGCGCCTCTCCTTTCGGGCTCCGCTCGAGTTCGCCGTCTCACAGCATAAATCTGCGTCTCCTGCCCGACGTGAACCTCACACCGATTTTCCTCCTGGCTAATTAATCTCGTCATTTTTACGCATTTTATTGTTTCTTCATTTCATTCTTCCAATCTCTCGTTAATTTCGCACGTAAAAGATGAATTTGGCTGAGGAAATTAATAGTTCGACGAATGCAAAGGATTAAAAAAAAACTTCATTTCAAATTTCTATTCATGTTGTGATAAATATTAATGTAAATTCTCTCGAAAGAATTATAAGATTTGTAATATCGAAAATATTCCGTAATTGGAGCTCTTTCTTTTTAAGTCATCATTTTACTTGCATAGTTGCCTAAGAACTACATTAACACTAGATTGCCTAAGGAAGTCATTTCGACTGCTCTTTAGTTTCAGTCAGAACAAAAATTATTTACATAATGATACAATTTTTTAGAAATTCTTTTTATTGTTAATATGTACTAATAATCTATTTTATAACTGTAAATAGTATAAGAAAGTATTAAGAATTAATTTTAAATAAATCCCTTTACGTATTAGTTATCCTTTCACAATGAAGTCATTGTGACTGCTTTTGGGCAATATAGGGTACATACTAAGTTTCAGTCTTTCTAGTGTTAAATGCAATTGCTTTGGAATCAATAATCTGTTTCACCGTACTCTCGTTTCGAACGAGATACGCCTCGCTCGATTCAGCTAATCGAGTTACCAATATCGACAGCGTTATCTGTTTTCGGACGGATGGTTCCCACGCAGAAACCGCTCACCTGGCTTCTCCTCGGGGGCGAAAGAACTCGAAGACGCGTTGGCACGCACGAAACCGTGGCTCGACGCTTAAGAATAGGCCGGTGTCCGATTCGAATATCGACAAACTGCATTCCTCTCGGCCCAGTTTTTCCTCTCCGTTCGGTCTCGTTCTTTCGCGCGGGCAACGGAACGACCTCGTAAAGTATTAAAGCCCGCGAACTGTCCTGCCCGCGGCCGACGATTGTTAATAAAATCGTCGCATTCCAATCCGTTCTTTCGATATTCGCCGGAATGGCGAAACGCCGCGTGGCAATTTTACGATTCGGCCGCCTCGACAGCCTCGATATTTGTCCAAGTTTTACGACGATTTGCTAACGAGTCGGCGGGCGGCGGCGGCGGGTACGTGTATAGATTTCATTTGTACTGTATCGTTTAACGGCTGGTCATCTGGCTTCGCGTCTTTAACGGTGCGAGGATGGACGACAGCACATAAATTCTCTATGCATAACCGAGTATATTTCAACCGGCTAATGACGAGCCGAACGTCCGTCAAATGGTATTAGGATTCGACACGGTCAGACCTCGCTGGCTTTTCACCTCGGCTGCCAGGCCGCTACGTACGAACCGGCTAATCAGCGTGTCGTAACAATGTTGCCGGTAATTAGAATATTTTCATTTCTCGCCGGGCGAGTACGAGGAAACTCGTGCACGCTCTTTGCGAGAGAACAACCCTCGTTCGCGTGGGTGGGACCGGTTTTAAGTCGCGTTCACGCATGCGACACGCCGCGCCGGTTTTCGTGCACGCGCGTACATAACCCCGTCCCGCGAGTGTATCTGTACACGGATGTCTGCGCGTATACCCGGAGCGGAACTAGTTCGTTCTCTAGGCAAAACCGTCGAGCCCCGATCGGCGCGGAAAGAAGAAAGACACACGCCGCGCCGGTGTGTGTGTTCTCCCCTTTCCCTCTCGCGCGACCGTCGTCCGTTCGTCGAGCGCATTTGCCTTTCACGGCTCGCGCTCCGGCTCCATTGAAACTCGCGCGAGCCTTCCTTCCTATGCTCTGTTCGCTCTGTTGCTGCTTCGGTTTTATTATTTTTTCAGCCGCGCGACACACTCTGCAAATGAATTCCTTGCGGCACTACGGGCTCTCCTTTTTCCAGATTCGCAACGAGCCGACCTGAAAAATATTTCGGCAGAGGAAATTCGAACTCGAGATCCGTTCACTAGGTTCCAGTTTATTTTAAAGAGCATCGCGTCTCGTTCGCGTTAAGTTTCGACGAAATCCTTTGAGAGGATGTAAAACGCCTCCTCTCGCGGATTATGCTAATTGAACGTAATGCAAGGAGCCGAGAGAAATTAATCGCACCTCATCGCCGGCTGGATCGCTCGTTAATGGCGGCGCCACCTTTACCGCACCCTCTTCCTTTTATTTCATCCTCGTTCGCCGGCATACACGCGCTTTGCCCTCGCCGAAGGAAGTGCCTCCGACCCGATCCGCGCGATAACAGACTCGGGTTTTTTCTCGATTTTATTTAAAATCAATTTTCAAATAAAATCGAAAGTACGAGTATTCCGTCTTATTAATTATCGGCGAGAACCGCGTCGATATTCGGTTTAACGAGCAACGGGGTATATCTTTTTTTCCACGGGGGTATTGTATCGTCCGTGAAAAGGGAGAAACCGGAGGTGGACCGGAGGTCTTCGGCGAGAAACAATCGCGGTCTCGATCATCGATCCTGCCGGGGATCCCATTCTGCTGTCAGCCCGGTCGCATTCTTGCTGGTTCGCTAACCTTCGAAAACGAAGCCCTTTCCGACCGTCAGAGGAAGAGAAACAGCGAGAGAGAAAGAGTGAGAGTGGTCCGAGAGTTTCGGAGGAGGAGAAGATCGCACGTTGCATTCTCCTCGCGTTTCATTTTTCACTCTACTCTCTTTCGTAGCCTACCTACTCACTTTCGTTGCGCTCGTTAACCTAAAATTTCCCCCCGCTCCTCCTCCTGCTGCTCCCGGAGTTGCTAATACCATTTCCGCGGAAGCTTTCGACGCCCGTTTTTACCCGGACTGCAACAGTCGCTCGGTAAATCTTCTAATCGTGGGAGTGGATACTAAGTTCCCAGCGCGATCGGGTAAAAACGCAGTGGCTCCGTAGCCAAAAACACGAGGCTTGCTCCACGGTTATTACCGGTGAACGTAAATTGACGGTTTTGCCTTTTTTCTGCTGGCGCACCGTGACAATGGTCCGGGGTATCGGCGTATTCGAGGAACGCGGATACACACGGTTCGGCAGATTCTCTCTCTCCCTCTCTTTCTCCCCCCTCGGTTTCAGGCTGATTTATCGTCCCGAAGACGCTGCCAAATTGGCAGCTCGCGTCGTCGCTCGAAACTCGTTAACCAGCCAATCGCCGCAACCGGGGTTTCTTCCCTTTACTACAGAATTTTGGATAATTTCGTCCGGAACACGTGAGATCGTTTGCGATTCTCGTCCCCCCAAGGGGACGCCTCTACGGTCGCGGTGTTCTTCCTTATTTCTTGCGACGGCGACTTCGCCCGGCAAGGAATCAGAAGTTCCCCTCCTCCTCGATCGGCGAAAATACGGAATCATTTTGACGAACCGGCAAACGAACGATACGAGAGTATTTGTCGGGCGATGACGCAACGGTCGACCAGTTACAGCTTCCGCGAGACGGTGTTCCCTATAGATTCGCTTAACGGCACCGGAAGCTGTAATAATTCCGATGATGATGCGCCGCGACTCGCTCCCTCGTTCACCGAGCCAGGACCGCGCTCAATTGTAAGACGTAAACGAGCTCGTTCGTAAACCCGTGAAAACTTTCCGTAATAACAACGACGCGCGCGTGAATCGAATATCTATTAACCCATTGACTACGGCACACTTTGTTACGCACCGATCGTATCATACGGCAGGGATTGCGTTACGATGTGCGCCGAGAACGGCGAATTTTTGGATAGGGATGCATTTTTGTTAAAACAGATTTCAATAATCAAAAATCGGAATTTTACTATATTAAAACAATATTATTTATTTTCTTGAATCTGACTTAGCATAAAGCCCTCCGTGTCATAAAGCCAAACTGCGCCGGGCGCCTGAACGCGGTCTCAGTATCACAAACGCAAAATTTCTAAGCACCTATAGGCGCCCACAGTAGCCAAGGGGTTAAGAAAGGAACAGTACTCCGTTATTTTTTTCCCCCTATATTTGTTTATCTCCCGAAGATGTTACGTCGGTATCGTTGTCATTTGTTACGCAATTTACTACCGCGTGGGTAGACGGACTCAGTTTTGATTACGGAACGCGGCCGGAATCACGAATTTCAGCGAGCACGTTTGGATTCGTTCTCCACGCGCGTACGTAACGTTACGTCAATGTGGCACGCGCACGATTTAAAAATCGTGACTGTCACGTTTCGACGTGACACCGTGTCTCACGTGCGGCTCAAGGTTGCCGGGGAGGAAACCGAGTCAAGTAGAGTTTTCGCG
>SHCU01000964.1:0-10346 GCA_004307685.1 Ceratina australensis | reverse complement strand
TAGGAAATGGCAAATTTGCTAGTAAATATTTGTCGTGAGAATCGATCCTCTTTTGGAGCATCGGGCGACGAGCACATTTTTGCACGCCGCGGTTGCAACTCATGTATTCATTTCCCGGCCAAGGGGTGGTTACATGCGTGCCGCGCATCCACACCCTATTGCACCGTGTCTGCTCCATCGCGATAAATAAACGCCAGCAGAGGGCCGATAAATTAGCACATAGTTTGCCTGGAATTTAATCGAGCACGTTGCCGTTCTTCGACAACGAATTTTGTTTAGCCATTCCGTTGTTTAGGCTAGTTTCAATATTCACGATCACTCAATAGCCGTTCCATTGTTAGATCGCAAATGTGTTACCACGTAACGCTGCTGATATAAATATTTTTCGTTTCTCTTCCGCTGTATTTGTTTCTTCCTTTGGATTTAGCGATGCCGAGATCGCTAGACAGGCATAAATATCGGGTTCCACTCTCGCGCTCTCTTTGTCCCTCTAGCCGTATACGTTGATAAGATGAGCTCACTGTTCGCGAGTTATCGTGAAGGCGCGCTGACACAGCTTGAGAACGCCAGGTCCCGGCGGCGGCGATATAACCGTCGACGTGTTTGTGATTTGAAACTGAATCCGTCAGTCCCAAGAAGCAGTCCAACGTAAGCAAAAATCGTTAAGCTGCGAGCTGCGTACACTGATCTGGCCTCAGTCTCAGTTCTTCTCTTAGCTCCATACCGAACACCTCGTCGATCGTTTCATCGTCTTCGTATCCTCGTCTCTTCCTGTTTGAATAGAAGCAACCACGAATTTCGTCGCAGTCGTTCGTTTGGCGGCTGAAATCTCGACACGGAAGTATCGATAATTGCGATATTCACTGAAATGATAGTTACGTAGTTTGACAAATTGTGTGGCTATTACAGTTACGATCGTGAACTCGAGGAGCAGACAGGGTGACCCGCAGACTTGTCTCGTGGATGGAATTGACCTAACAACGGAAGCTAGTTGAAACCACTTTGTGTTATTTTACGGATCATTGGGCTAGGTATAGCTACCGCTTGATTTTATTCTATCGCACAACTTATTACACTTTTCTCTGCTTCCTATCTGTCCTGATTCACGCAATCTGTTCTTCCGTTTCCGCGTCTATAAATTCACGTCATGAAACGACTCACGCTTACTATATCCATTATGTCATCGTGAATCATCCCAAATTATTCATTAACACTCGGTGTGAATACGCGAATATACTTATTTAACTAGTTTCGTCGTGTCATTCATCACTCGCTTCATTCTAATCACATTATTGTCCTTCCGTTTCCGTGTCGCGACGCACATAAACGTAATCGATAATTCGCGTCCCTGATTAACCAGGCAACGTGTATTAAGCACGAACGTTCGCGTGTCACGAAGGCAATTATGATCGCGCCTCGTTCGCAGAAGCTTCGCAACGTAAACGTCGCTTGCGGTTAACGACAAATATTTTTCAGCGGCGTCAACGATTGAAAAAGCGTTGCTCGTAAATTCTATAGGAAATGTCTCTTGCTGGCTCGTTAATTTTTCAGTCAGAGACTTCGTTTCGTTTGGTAGAAACATTTTTGGCATATCCTCGTTGGATTTTCAGCGAGTAGTCTTAGATTCGAGGAACTTCTCGCACGGGTTCCGGTTAATCGCGACCACATCCAGAGCGATCATACCTCTTTTTCTCTGCTCGTTTACCGGAAACCTAGAACAGGTCGGTTTGCAACGCGAAACCAATAGCGGTTGATACCGATAAGAGAGAGAGTCAACACGAAGCGGAGCGAAACGTCACCGCCACCCTCCACGCAGGCTGCTCCTCCTCGTGCCTATCGTTCCGCGTTTTCAAGCATCTCGATACGCGCCATATTTAATGACGATAACGGCTCAGCTAATGATCGATCGACCGATCTCATTTCCTCTCGGCAATACACGCCACGATCCTGGTTATTCCCTTGCGTTTTCTTTGGAATTTCCCATCTCTACTTTCACGCCTGATTTTTACTCGACATCATCGAGGTAATATTTTTTATCGATATCCGAGATCGTTAAATCGCATCGCTAACCGGATTCGGACGTGCCGCAATTTTTCCATTGTCGGGTTAGAAAGGAGGAGCAGTGAGTACGCGCGCGGATACCCCAGAGCCGTTTAGACGAACGGTATCCACCGCAGTTTTTGCATTCGAAACGATTCGAAGACTCGCTGGTTAGTTAGTTGGTTAGCTTCTTGTCTCGTAAACTCGAGAGAAACGTTAGCTTTAGAAACAGAAGCGATTGGGTCGAAGGAGACCAGAGAAATTGTGAGCGCAGTAAAAACTTTCGTTCTTCAAGGATGGACATTTAAATTCCTCTGGATTGAAAAGTAGTTGCAATTTCTATCTGCGGAAAGGGAACTCAATCAGTGACATCACCTCCAATCGTGAAAAATTCTGCGACGCAGCTTGTATTAATCATACGTTAAAGTATACGATTATACAACAGTTATCATCGAAAATTATTCATCGTTCACTGATCTCATAAAGTTAATTAGATTTGATTTGCGAAACTATATCTATATTATCTTTTCATTAATTATAATTTCAGATCGACACACTAATTTCTCATTAATTCCAGAGTTTGGTTAATTACACGGTACATGAAACTATATCATAGTACTTCTCAGTTTCGTTAATTAAAGAGCCTGTCAAAGGAACGAACGGATTAAACACTGCGAGTCCCTATAAATTATACAAATTGTACAGTTCATATAAATTGCAAGGTCTGTGCACGAGCGTTTTAAAGTGAAACTCGCTGCCGGATTTACGATTGCAGCAGCAATTTTTCGTAGGCATCCACAGAATCAGGTTAACGCAAGACCATTTCAAGTGCGTTGAGTAATTACGCGAAAACCTGGTACGCGCGATTTTCATCGAGTAGAGAGCACCGTTCCCTTTTCACTGATTCATCTTTTTTTTAACAACAATTCTTTTTTTCCTCGCTCCAATTTTCGAAACGAGTCAAGGAATTTAAGCATAAGGAGAAATACGTGTATACGGAAAATTACTTGTATCGCGTTTCATTCATTGCTTTCATAGCAAACAAGATTCGGTAGGATTTCGGATAATCCAGAGACTCGAGACGGATAAATCCGCGAGTGTCGTTGGTGAATTAACTTTAGAGACTCCGTAGGCGTTCACGTGTAGAGCGTGGCCGCATACCAGGGCAAGCTCGCTTATTACCGGAGATTGTACGTTGGGCTCTCTCGGTTTGCGTCTTATAAGGAACGCGTGCTCGCTCGGCTATTGCCGGCGCGTATCAGCTGAATAAAGCCTGCAAATCTAATTAGCCGCACTTTCCAATTCTACTCGATTATGCATTTTCCCGCGGTAGGTCGCTCGTACCTCGTAATACGGCGGGCCCTCCTCCTTCGCGAAATCCGGGCCGCTTTGCTCTTTTGTCTCGAAAAACTGAAACCAGCTACTCAGCCTCGTTTCCCAGTTTTTCAGTCGGACTTCAAGATTTTCCATCCGCGGACTCGTCGAGAGGTGTTTTGTTACTGGTTCACTGTTCAAAGATTCTAGTTAGGATCGTGTAACTATGAATGTTCATTGTCTGAGTCGCAGTTAACGCGCGAGCTGAATCTCCGCCAATTTTCGAGCATTTATGTGAATTACTCGTTCCTAGTTGTTAAAAAGTCCTGCAAGCAATAATTGAAGGGATTCTATGCTGACTGTGCATTTCGCGCTTGGTGTTTTACAATTTATTAACCCTTTGTAGTCGTAGAATTTTCCTTAAATATTTGGAGAATTTTTTACATACAAATTAATGGATTAAAATTATTATTCATTTTTTCTTTTGACAATTTTTAAATTCATACATACATATGGATAATTTCATAATAATTATAACAAGATAAAATAATTGTTGTGTAAAGAAATTCGGTAAATACTTCGCATGAAATTCCTCGAGTGCAAAGGGTTGATCGGTAACACATTTAAGCAATAATTATTTTCGTATGTAACAATTATTCTATGGAACAAGTAGTAACCATGAGTCACTTCCGAGCGCAAAGGGTTAAAATTAGCCTATGATTTTTTCTCTTCGGAATTTGATTTCGTCGGAGTTAAAGAACATTTGTTTTTATACATTGCGAACCCGGAGCACCGCTCCGTGTCCATTCCGTATCGAGTGCACCTTGTAATCAATGAGCCGTGAATACGTAGAACGCAGATATGTATCGATCGCTTATATAGCTCGATGGCGTGACGCGAATCACCGCTTTCATTTTTTTAAACGTACCGATACGAGAAGTGCCGTTTGACAATGAGTTTACACGTGTTTCGGTATCAGACTTTATTCATAGAACGTCAATTTTATTATCCTCGTTGCGATACACAGCCCATTTTTTTCTCTACTACGAGCAATGAGACTGATATTTTTCTTCTCCGATTCCATATCGACGTCCAGGTTGTTACAATATAACAAACACCGGTATACCGAATTAACAAGAATTATCAGTGGAAACGATCCACTGTTTTTAATTATTCTCTCTCGTTCTCTCTTACACGGGGGTACATCATTTTCAGCTTGTCTCCGCTGTACGATTCCGGACAGCAAATTGTAGTCGTAATAATCATGTCACGTCTCTCTCCGCTCGGCCGCGTTTCACACGACGTTCGAAATCCTGCATACATGCATTTTCTCTCTTTTCGCCGGTCCGAAATTTCGCACAGCTACATCGCACCTCCTCCTGCTTTACATTTCTCCTTTTCCAGTTTCCACGCGCGACGCAATTAAAATCCTCTCTTTTTTCGATTTTCACCTTTTCGCCACGGTTGCACACAATATTCGTGGAAATTTCTGCTTCTCTTCCACCTGTTCTCTCGCTCTTCAAACTCTCTTTCGCATCGTGTCTTTCCGCTTATTTTTCGTTCTCTCCAATATTTTTTTTTCTGTTTCGTTTTTCGTTAGAGCCAAGGCGTACGTACGTTTCGGAGATCATCCCGGCAATTTTCCCTCGCGCTTTTCCTACGGTCAAGGGATATTCAAGGATTCGGTTCGCCGTAGGAAGCGTCATTACGCCGCATGCCACCGATTTTTATCCGGCCACAAATTTCGTGTACTATTCGCGAGAATTCAATTTTCGGTCCGCGTACAAGAAATTGCTGGCCCGGTGTGATGTGCCGTAATGACTATTTCTGCGTCGTATTTCCATCTCCCGAAGACGATGATCGGTGAGAAACGAGACAAAGTGTAACACGAAAGCCGGCAGTTTAGAAAAGCGGACAGAACTTTTTAGCAATTAATTGTATCGCGTGACGATATTCATAAGGATGAGTCCACAACCTATAAGGAATTTAATAAGCCGGAAAACGAGTGAAGCAGTTTTTAAATACAGATTTGCACGCCGTAGGTAGCGAGACGTGTGCTAGAAAGCGCTGTAAAATAATAATAATAATGTTCCGGCGTCCATCGTTGCGTTGCTACTTTTCACGGGCAGAGCCCCCGTGGAATTTTATTTCGGCCCCGCGTACTTTCTAACCGCGGCACGCCCCAGCCTATTCGCGATTAAGAGATACTCCCGTTTCCCTCTTTCCCGATTTCACGATCAATAATGCGTGCGAACGACAAGAGAGAAAGGAAAAAAAAGAAAGAAATAACGAACAACGGCGGTGCGTCCGATTGTGACGAACTCGTGAATGCACATTGAGGCTCGCGTTTGCGCCCGACTCTCTATAGAAAAATATGTCACGAAGCGGCGGTATCTTTTCTCGTCACGCGCGCTCGCCCACGTGTTTACATACGTATGCATGTATGTACGCCTCGAGATAATCGACTCCGGTCTAATTTGTATTCGACCTGATTATATACGTTGTTTTCGCTCGTCGTCCTCCGCTCTTTCACGTTTTCCCTCGAGAGTCGTCAGCTTACACTAAGTACCTAATTATTATATGTATATATGTTGTATGTGTTATTGCTTTATATTACATTTATCTACAATTAAAAAAGCAATAATTTAAATAATAATAAAATTACAATTCTCGTTGTAAAATTTAATATTATTAAAATTATTGCAAACTATATATACACATACACCAATTACAATTTAATTTTTTTTTGTGTGTCGAATTAGTGAGATGTAGTTAAGATGGTTCTATAATCTAATAATAACAAGAAGAATTATTTGCACGTTGAAAAAAGCAGATAATTATTTTAAGTAATATGCAGTTTGATAAGATGATATGTTTGGAATAATTTATTTAAACGATTCAAGCCTGTTAATTTTTTATTCAAACGATACGCGGCGTTTATCGACTCATTGTGTGTTAAAATAAGTGTAACGTTTCGTCGAGCATAAAGTTGCATCGAGCCACGATTTCGCGGTGTAATACTCGGCTTACGCGACCGGGTAACCGCGACACAGAAACGCGTTTACCTCGCGTTAACTTAACGGAATCCTTGAAAGCAGTGAAAGAAAAAAGAAAGAGAAGCTCTATGACGCGTTCGGTTCGATCCTCGACTTCCAGTCGAACTTTCGCGCATACCTACGTATTCGCATAATTCCTCGAGGAAAGTTAATTGCGTGCACGCGTATAAATACCGGCGATATCGAACTGGATACACTAAATAGTCTCGTCCGTCCGTTTATACGTCCGCCACTGTTTTATAATTGATTGGAAAGTGGTTCGTGCGCAAGGTAATTAACTTGGAGGGGACGTTTAATCAGCAGGGAGAGAACAGTCATGTGCTACGTTTCCGATGGATTTAATATGTCCTGCGTCGTGTGTATAATCAGCGGAAAAGTGTGTCGTTTTATCGCATGAGTCTGGTTAGAAATTATGAACTTCGTTATATTTTTCACCGCATTGTATTATAATGGAAGTATTTATATTGCTATTTATATATGCATTATGAAAATAAGTATGTACGTATGACCAGGAATAATTGCATGTAAGGTTACAGTGAAATATACGGGATAAATGCGTTTTTCTCATTTCCAAAAGTACGTATACGTGGATCGTACTCGAGGAGGACGTGTATAAAAGACGGCGTGGGCAGTCCCTCCTTTTCCACCTTTTCCCAGTGGCTATAAATCTGGTCCTGTTCGATTAACACGTCTCCTTGTTGCATCGTCCACCCCTTGTTCAAGCAAACGCGACCTAGCACCGCCTATCAAGGACTCGTTGATAAGCCACCTCTAATTTATTCGTTTCCTACGGGATAACTGGCTACCAGTCAGTCTCTCCCCTTCAGTTCCCTTTGCGCATAGGCGCCGGTATTTAACCTTCTCGTAATACGAGAAAATAGATTTTATTATAACGCTCATTGCCATCTTCGCAAATAAATTACTTCGACACAGGGTCGTTTAACCGTTTGAGTCCCAAGCAGCGCTATCGCGCTGTTTATGTTTCATTAAAATCATCCCCTAGCATTTGAAAATAGAGTTTAGATTTTGATGAATGTCATATAAGTCCTCTCGCATAGATTAACTATGCATCCATTTATAATTTCATTTTTTATATATAGAATACGTCTCGCAATTAACTAAAATAAAATAAATAATAGACTATGCAAAAAAAAACGGAGAATCTTTGAAGCGCTTTTGGGGTTTTTTCAATAGTGTTTTAAAAAAACCTCCGGGACTCAAACGGTTAAAATTTGATCTATTTTGAATAGATACAGCTTCTCATTTTGCGTGAGTGTTGACCATTTTCGTTGACCTTTGTAGCCACGTCAGTTTACCATCGAATAGATTTCCGATAGTACGCGCGATACAGGATTCCCACAGATGATTCGTCCGCGATAAGAATATCCGTATTGTAGATATAACCCTACAATACGAAGATCCTGTTGTTAGATGTAAAAGGAAGAAGCCGCGACGCAAAAGGTTTGCCGTCACGGTGAAACATCGGTTTTCGCCGTGAGACGCCACTGCACCCCACAAAGCTTTTTCCCGAGATGCACGCGTCGCGGGGGTAAAAAAACATTCGCACGCACGCACGCACGTACGCGCGGGGTGACTCGGTGATTTACGAGCGGCGATTCCTCCTCGGCCCCTTCTGGCCTGTCGATCCCCCTCCGATAGATCCGCGGTGGATCGTCGGAAAGGCGGACAGGATTAAACGGCGTTGCCAGTCAATTTTCGACGCCGTCGTGTTTCTTCTCTTAACCTTCCCTCTCGTGGGGATCGAATTCGACTTAGCGGTGTTAATAAATTCCCATGAATAATAGCTCGTTCCCTCTGACCGTCGGCGCTGCGAGCACGGAATAAAGGTAAAAAGCTTGGGAACAAATTGACAGCGGGAACCGCGTTCCGTCAACCTGTCGATTTCAACGCGCGACGACGCACGAGAATAATGTAACCGAGGAACGAAAATCCTCGTCTCCTCGGTAAATTGTATCGCGTGTGCCCGATACGGTTCTTAACTCGTAAAACTGCGAGCGGGATAGAGAACCGATCGTTTATTCGCGTAGGACACGCAGGTTTACGTCCTTGGATAGTGCGACGGTTTTCTCGCCTGGCCGGGGACAACCTGGCCATTATCGTATTATCTTTATCGCGGCCGTTGCGTCGCTCGCTTTTGCGTCTGGTCGCGTTGCGTCCCGGTGATTGTCATTACCGTGATTATTATTTAAGGCTGGTTTTGCCGGGGCCGAGATATCGCGGCTAGCCGTGCGCTCAGCCCGTTTTCGCAGGGGAACTAGAGAAAATCTCTCGCGAAAATCGTAAAGAGGCGAAGATACGGCCTTGCATTCCTCTTATATCTGCGCTGACGAACTCGGCTCGTTTCCAGCCCCAGGTTTCTCGATCGTTTCTCGCTTACTTTGTACGGGAACTTCGCCGTTGCACGTAGTGGGTGCGCGCGTACCGACCGGCGAATATATTTCTGTTCCATCTCGGCCGCAATTTCCTCTGTTACCACGCTGTTGGCAATAAGTTTTCGGTCAAACGCAAATTTACATAAATATTCAAAGAAGTCTTATTTCACGTGAGACTATTGTTTTATTTTCTTTTTTAATCTTTACCGCTCTATATCGTATTGAAAAATTGTTGTCAGATATACCGTTACAAGATTCCTTCGGTTCTTATCGATAAGTTCGTATCGTCGCGAGTCGTTTAACGCTAAAACACTTGGTATCTTGTTAAATTATTATTTTGCGGGAACGATTTAGGTGGTCTCTCGATTGCGACTAGAAAGCTGGCCGTTTCCCTTCGATCGTCGACGAATAAATCGGGCATTGTCCGATCCTGGCTCGGTTTTAACCGCGTCGAATCGCACCGTATCGAGAAAGCTCGTCGCGTAGCGGCACGCCTACGCGGATCAAACTCGATTTTCACCCAACTTGCCGTCGATTTTGAATACACGCGCGTGATACATGTACCCGCGTCTCAGTTCGCAAGTTCGCCGGACAAAAGTTGTACACTTAACCCTTTACGGTCGAAGAATTTTTCCACAAATGTTTCGTGAATTTCTTACATGCAAATTAATGTATTAAAATTATTAATCATTTTTTCCTTCGATATTTTTTCAATCAGTGTATATATGAATTTTATAATAATTAAGTTTAAATCAATCAATAATGTATTGAAGCAGTAATTATTTACCTATATAACAATTATTATATAAAACAGATGGTGACTGAGAATCACCTTACGAGTGCAACGGGTTAATTCCCTAATGTGAATAAATAAATCGATCGATTTTATTCCGGTTTCTAATTTCATCCCGGTAGCCTTGTATGTACACTTCCGAATTAACTCTTTAAACGTTCGGACTGAGATCTGGGTACGAGTGGTCACGTGCATTATTAATTCCGAAGCAAATAAAACCTCGTCCCACTTCCGCGCGCTGCCCCGGGCCTGTAAAAAGGTAAAATGACTGCTTTAAATGCTAATCCCGCGCGGCTCTACACGTCGGCCCGATATATCGATTAATCCGTGCCCGGGCCAATTCCATCTTCCATCCCATCTCGAAATCCTGATGAATATTTAATCGGAATCTCTGGCGTAGCGAACGGCGGGCACGGTGTTCGCCTCCTCTCGCTCGCTTCTCACGTTTTTCCCCTTATGCCGTGTTGCTAGCAACATTTGTTACGTCATCGACGGGCATGAATGAACGAAGAAGGCCAACGACGACTATGAATGACGCCATTAATCTAGAGCGTTTACTCTACGCATGATGTAAAAGGTCGCTCGGCGAAGATAAACGACATACGAGGAGCTGAGAGGCCAATCAGTGTACGACCATTATCCGTAAAATTGAAATAAACGTAGGAGAGCTCGCAAATTGGTTGTAGAAGAAAAACAACGCTACTAATTATGCAAAGCGTGTTTTTACGATGAGAAACGATTATCGTAATG
>SHCU01000963.1:9178-32202 GCA_004307685.1 Ceratina australensis | reverse complement strand
ACACGTTGAATGCCATGGGGGTCACCGGTGACCCTCAAGCCCATATGAAATGCATTGTAAGCAATTCAGTGTGGCGTTCAACGTGTTAAATTAAATCTTTGCGTTTTATTGCACATCCGTGTGTACCTGCTTCCCTAAAGCCAACATTTTCTTGTCTAATATCTCAAACCTTTGATGCGCGATACAATTAATTATAACTTTTGTCGGTTACTTAATAAATATGTATAATTCATTAAACTATTAAATGAATGCAGAAATCTAGTAGGACTTGATCTAACAAGAACGTCAATATTTATGAAGCGGAGATATTAAAATCGAGAGACGTGTTGAAAAAATTTGCTTCGATTAATGACGCAACAGTTGCGTCTCGTATGGATCATGTGCATCGCCCCAATAATATAAAGCGACTCGCGAAACAGTACATTATTTTTTAGTCGAGCCGCGACTCGATAATGGATAACATCCAAAAAAGGTTGATGCCATTCGGGAGCATTAACATAATAAATCCGCGCGTAGCGTGCAGAAAGAAGTCGTTAATATTCATCGGAACTGCGATCTCCATAAAGGAACGGGGTTGCCCGTTTTACCTGAAAGCCATTAAGAGCTTCGACTAAATAAAGAATTTTACAAAAGGACGAAACCTCTTTAATTATTTCGCCGTGCATTCTGTTGTATTTATAGACTAATTGTATCTGCAGGAGATATAAAAGGCGGAGTATCCAGGGGCATACGGAAAATCAAAACTATCCATTACTTCCTCTCAGCGAGATATCTATTTATTTAATTATTCCGTGAAAGTTATTTAATTAGGGGAAAGAGAAGACGTGCAGCGAAGTTGAATCGGAGGCACAGTGAATGAGATAACTGCTACAGCTTTGATGTAGATGAATGGAACGAGAAAACATTACTTAAAAGATGAAACGTATAATATATCTGACTAGATTTAATTTTCCCCATTGACGTTAAAAATGTTTTACTTCGTATGGAAAAAAAAATCTGCGGTCCGTTAATTACGGTAATAACCTCTCATCAGAAGAGTTAAATTCGATTTATCGACACGCGATTACCGTGGGAAAAGGTTGAAACAGTTTCCTTTCTTTGGTTTTTGAAACGGTCTCCGAGAACGAGAGAAAAATAATAGAAAGAAATGGGAAAAAGTGTCGATCGAAGGTAACCGGAATTGAGTGTTTCCTTTGAGTTTCCGACAAAGCGGACGCAACCAGAATGGAATTACCGTGTTCGAGTTTAGAGTTTTCGACGGCTGAACAGACTCTCGAAAAAAGAAGGGCGTCGTATTTATAACCGTGATCGAGCTTCAAACTTTTCTCACTTTCTCTCGTTTCTTTTTCATCGCGTGTCATAAATCTCCCCTCGATTAACAGAATAAATCAATTTGATATTCCAGATTTTTCTCATGGCAAAATCAAATAGAAAATATTTGCAAATTGAATTTTCGATTAATAATAATCTCAGGTGGGAAATACCTCAGGGATAGGGGCTTCCTGTTGTCTGCACAATATGAATTTATTTTTGAACGCCTTCATCTTTGACCCTCTCCTCTCCTATCCGTTTTAATCCCACGAGTTTTAATAAAAATAATATTTATGCTCATTACCCCGGTCGAGCCGAAGAGGAATTTATCTAAAAAATCCATTCGTTCCAAGAGGGATTACGAGATTCGCGTGGCATTAATTAACAGCTGCTACCACTGGTTTACACGTCACAGTTTAATCAACAAACGAGTATACGCTCTTCGCGGACGGGAACGAATTTTACCAGGTGCTGCTCGTCGATTAATATTCGGCGTGCATTGAGCTCGCGTACGCTCGTCGCCATACCCGGCCATTCAACGAATAACCGTATCGTTTTCATTCGACACGATCGCCGCTACGGTCTCGCGTTCACAGAAACAAGCCACTTGAACGGTAACGCGCGATTCCGTCGCCAATTCGAGCGACACTGCCACTGCCGTAACCGCGATGCACGATCGTAACAGCTGGGTAGAAGAGATCGGCTGAGTGGAATTGGTAGGGGAACCGGAAGCCGACGAATTTCCAATCGAACCAGGCCTACGCGAGGAAGAAGGGACAACATTTTTTCCGAACGCGAAACCGACATTTCTTTACCTCGAAAGATCGCGTCTCTTACTTGTATCGATTTCGAATTGAAACACAATCCAAGTTGCATCATTACTGGACTCCTGATTTTTATGCAAAATGAAACATTTATATCGGCTTAACCCCCTGCGCTCCTATGTCGAATCTCAGATTTTGTCTCAGGAGCTCGTCGAGTTCCATTCGACGTATTAATTATCATTTAATTTTCGAATCGTGTAGTTCAGTTAGTACCATTTTGCAAAAGTTACTTCGTGGCATGCTTGTAGCGAAACGAGACCGAATAAAGAAGTGAACTCAATTTCGAGTTTCCTATGACCAGTTTCGCGACGAGGACTCGTATGAACACGGCGGGTGACGCGAGGAGACCAATGATTAAACGCTAAACACCGGTTTACCCTGACACAAGGGCGGCTGACTATAGATCATTTAACGGGCTGGCGCACCTTAACACTCGACGTCGAATCGAAACTTGCGTGTAACTAGTTAGCTGGAGTTCCGGTACGACACGTTCACCGGCGAATTTCCGTTGTTAATCGAGAAACTCGCGACCTCCTGTGACCAGCCACAGGCATTTCCACGACTACAGATATTCAGCCTTTAGGCTCTCATTAAATAAATTATCAATTCATAAACTTAATTTATTTTTTTCAATTTTATGTGTGAATCTTCATCAATTATTATTTCACTTTATATTTCTAGAATTACCTAAAAGATTTACCAGAGAATACACTATAAATCTCTGTCTTGTCTATATAGACATGTTTGCATGGACTTGAGTGTCTGTAGTCGGTTTAAAAACGGAAATAGGACAATGATTAAAGAGTACTCACTTTTAATTTGCGCCTTGCGTTGAATTTCTTCAAACAATCCACGGTCTCTTGTCTGTGGACGAGGGACGCGACGCGTTCACGTTGCTGTAACACAGAGAAACGAAAGGAACGATTGATATTTTGTCGTTTCAACAGTTCACCGGATGATGGATCGATCCGCGGTTGGAGTAGATTTTACTTACGCAGATCCAGGGATGCTTCAGTGCGTCGCTGGCGGTGATCCTTTTGCTCGGAGCTACCGTCAGCATCTGATTGATTAGGTTTTTCGCTTCCGGCGTAACGGTGTCCCATTCTGGGCTCGGGTACTGCGAAACAAACGTACCAAGAATATATTTAACCGATGCGATCGACATGCCTTCCGAGAACGAGAGAAAAATAATAGAAAGAAATGGGAAAAAGTGTCGATCGAAGGTAACCGGAATTGAGTGTTTCCTTTGAGTTTCCGACAAAGCGGACGCAACCAGAATGGAATTACCGTGTTCGAGTTTAGAGTTTTCGACGGCTGAACAGACTCTCGAAAAAAGAAGGGCGTCGTATTTATAACCGTGATCGAGCTTCAAACTTTTCTCACTTTCTCTCGTTTCTTTTTCATCGCGTGTCATAAATCTCCACTCGATTAACAGAATAAATCAATTTGATATTCCAGATTTTTCTCATGGCAAAATCAAATAGAAAATATTTGCAAATTGAATTTTCGATTAATAATAATCTCAGGTGGGAAATACCTCAGGGATAGGGGCTTCCTGTTGTCTGCACAATATGAATTTATTTTTGAACGCCTTCATCTTTGACCCTCTCCTCTCCTATCCGTTTTAATCCCACGAGTTTTAATAAAAATAATATTTATGCTCATTACCCCGGTCGAGCCGAAGAGGAATTTATCTAAAAAATCCATTCGTTCCAAGAGGGATTACGAGATTCGCGTGGCATTAATTAACAGCTGCTACCACTGGTTTACACGTCACAGTTTAATCAACAAACGAGTATACGCTCTTCGCGGACGGGAACGAATTTTACCGGGTGCTGCTCGTCGATTAATATTCGGCGTGCATTGAGCTCGCGTACGCTCGTCGCCATACCCGGCCATTCAACGAATAACCGTATCGTTTTCATTCGACACGATCGCCGCTACGGTCTCGCGTTCACAGAAACAAGCCACTTGAACGGTAACGCGCGATTCCGTCGCCAATTCGAGCGACACTGCCACTGCCGTAACCGCGATGCACGATCGTAACAGCTGGGTAGAAGAGATCGGCTGAGTGGAATTGGTAGGGGAACCGGAAGCCGACGAATTTCCAATCGAACCAGGCCTACGCGAGGAAGAAGGGACAACATTTTTTCCGAACGCGAAACCGACATTTCTTTACCTCGAAAGATCGCGTCTCTTACTTGTATCGATTTCGAATTGAAACACAATCCAAGTTGCATCATTACTGGACTCCTGATTTTTATGCAAAATGAAACATTTATATCGGCTTAACCCTCTGCGCTCCTATGTCGAATCTCAGATTTTGTCTCAGGAGCTCGTCGAGTTCCATTCGACGTATTAATTATCATTTAATTTTCGAATCGTGTAGTTCAGTTAGTACCATTTTGCAAAAGTTACTTCGTGGCATGCTTGTAGCGAAACGAGACCGAATAAAGAAGTGAACTCAATTTCGAGTTTCCTATGACCAGTTTCGCGACGAGGACTCGTATGAACACGGCGGGTGACGCGAGGAGACCAATGATTAAACGCTAAACACCGGTTTACCCTGACACAAGGGCGGCTGACTATAGATCATTTAACGGGCTGGCGCACCTTAACACTCGACGTCGAATCGAAACTTGCGTGTAACTAGTTAGCTGGAGTTCCGGTACGACACGTTCACCGGCGAATTTCCGTTGTTAATCGAGAAACTCGCGACCTCCTGTGACCAGCCTCTAATCACTAATCGCATACGCGAAACCCTGTCCGTCCTTACTACGATCTAATATTCTATTCTTATTTTAAAGAGTCTCGAATCAATTTTTCTACGTTACCATTTCTTGGCACAATATCTTGATTAGAATTTGCTCCTACCAGGCATTTCCACGACTACAGATATTCAGCCTTTAGGCTCTCATTAAATAAATTATCAATTCATAAACTTAATTTATTTTTTTCAATTTTATGTGTGAATCTTCATCAATTATTATTTCACTTTATATTTCTAGAATTACCTAAAAGATTTACCAGAGAATACACTATAAATCTCTGTCTTGTCTATATAGACATGTTTGCATGGACTTGAGTGTCTGTAGTCGGTTTAAAAACGGAAATAGGACAATGATTAAAGAGTACTCACTTTTAATTTGCGCCTTGCGTTGAATTTCTTCAAACAATCCACGGTCTCTTGTCTGTGGACGAGGGACGCGACGCGTTCACGTTGCTGTAACACAGAGAAACGAAAGGAACGATTGATATTTTGTCGTTTCAACAGTTCACCGGATGATGGATCGATCCGCGGTTGGAGTAGATTTTACTTACGCAGATCCAGGGATGCTTCAGTGCGTCGCTGGCGGTGATCCTTTTGCTCGGAGCTACCGTCAGCATCTGATTGATTAGGTTTTTCGCTTCTGGCGTAACGGTGTCCCATTCTGGGCTCGGGTACTGCGAAACAAACGTACCAAGAATATATTTAACCGATGCGATCGACATGCCTGAAGACGTTTACTATTTATTCACTAGACTCTGGATATTACGTATTTAGAAGAACAGACATAAGAAATACGACATCAAGATAAATTTATCTATCTCAGATATTTTCCTTGACTCTCCCTGACACTACAATGCTTAGCGAATAACTCCCATTTAATCCTGACTTCTTCAATCGACATAGAAAATTTGATTTGATGTAAGAATCGACGGTATGATGAAAATGCTTACGTCGTAGGATCCAGCCTTGATCTGCGCGTACAGCCTGAGCTGATCCTCGTCCCAGAACGGCGGATAACCGACGAGGAGGATGTAAAGTATGACACCGCACGCCCAAATGTCGACTGGCTTGCCATATGGTTCTTTCTTGAGAACCTCCGGGCTGAGATAACCGGGTGTTCCGGCGAAACCTTTTCACGGGTCATTTCACGTTACTCCTCGACAAAAATCTCGTCCGCGTTACAGAGCATTTAACATCCTCCCGCTACATCCCCGTACCGCGGCGAATTTATTCCGGTGCTTTCGAATACGTGCCTCTAAGAACTTTCAGATTAGGTTACTTTCAGAAACTCTCGGCGATGTTAAACGCTCCCTTGACTGCGGTGGAAAAATTGAGGTACGGGACAAAATTGGTTGCAGTTTTCCGGGGAAATCGATGCTAATTTCTTGGCTCGATCGTTATACATCCTGTTCGTGAGTCATGGGACATTTGCGAGCGGATAATGGTGTTAAAAAAAATAAAAATCCACAGTTCATTAATGTATTGAAATAATATCAGAAATTCTGTTTTTACTACAGCTCTGACGTTACATCCCAAGACCCATGGATGGGTGTGTACGTCGGAAGCGGTCCGCAATCAAAAGTTTCGAATTTCGCGCTTTCGACAAAGCAGAAACCACGGCCTCGGCCGATGTCAGGCGGGTGTCGAGCGAATTTCGAGCTATCGGCTTTTCGAGAACGGAAACGAACGTCAGCGCGTTTGAAACCGGTCGAACGGGCCGTTCGTTCCGATAAACGGCCGGTGGATGGATGGAAAGTGGCGAACGTTGTTCCGGAGATTCCGGCCATCAAACCAGCTCCTATCTATCGATACCGTTTTTATCGAGGCGAATCTGCTTGTCGCATTGTTCCAACGATATAATTTACAGATTCATTTGTCGCCGAACAAAGAAGCTAATAAATTCCTTTGGCCCGCGACGATAGATGCAGATTCCTGTACCGATGCTTCAAACTAGAATAGCTCACGGTAATGTACCAGTTACCACTATTTCTACCATGATGTGTCAAAAGACACCTTTCAAATTTTAACTGAACATTATTTACTAAGTTTAATCATTTCTCCACAATTAATTTTTTGACTTCTGTTATAATAGTTGTTAAATTCAGCGATATCACTTTCCTCCAGCTTATCCTGGATTTAAAAAAATGCGCATATGATTCGAAATAGGTATACACAAAATCGCGGTAGAAATAGTGTTAAAAAACGATACAAAATTTGTTTCATTCATTTTAACATAATTTCAATTGTTCATTCATATATGATAAAATTTCAGGCAAAAATTTTCTGATAAAAGAAACACATGCGAATAGCAAAGAGATAAAAATGTTGCACGTTGGAGAGAAATCTGCAAGCTAGACATCACGTTTCAAAGTTAATTGTGGCATATTTAGAGTGGGTCAGGTGCGCGCTTTATCCGACGGCGGCGTGGAACGTCGGTCGCTCGAAATTTCCGCGAGCACGCGTCGCAAACGACTTCTACCCGCCACCGGGCGATGGAAACCGCAATCCTGTTCGATTGTTAGCGGGAGGAAGAAAAACAACATTCAATCTCCGGAACAATATGGTCGGAGTCTCGGAGGACGAGGGTAGCGCGTCGGAGTCTGTCGGATTCGAGAACTGGAGTGGTTCTTTGACCGCAAACACAATACGAAAATCTCCGAGAATCTATTTTGCCTGTGAAAACGCGGAAACTTTTCCAATAGCACGGCGTACTTCCGTTCGCGGAGTTTTCCCCAGTCGAAAAACAAACGCGGAACCAGGCCGTGACACGCCGCTCAACGTGTATATACATACATACCTGTATACACGTACACGTGGACGTGTAAACGTGTGTACGTACGTACGGTGGAAGACGGAAACCGCGGGGCGAGAAACGAATGGAAATGTCAACGAGCTGAAATCGCTATGCGGAAATCCAACCGGATGTGAATAACTCGACCTCGCCGTTTACGAATTCTACGATTTTTATAACTCTTCCGAGGGATTAGCGGGTAAAGCCGAAACTCATATATTCTCATATATTCAACAGTGTTTACCGTATCACTGTTGCGTATCATCGTTCAGTACCATGCACATGCACCAGCCGACTGGAATTATTACTTCAAATATGAAAAATATGACGTTCCATTAAAAGGATTTATTTAAAATCTCTGCATTCGCTTTAATTAAAAAGAATTTAATATAATACCATGTAAAACAACGACGCAAAACTCGTTGAACGAATGTTCTCCTTTAAGGTAGAAAGGTAAAAATATAAAAGTAAGGAATAACTGTGGGAAAATTTATCGACTGCAGAGGATTGATAATTAAATTCGATTAAATTTGATTTAATTAAATATTGTAACGAAAATGATAAATTCTGCAAATTAATTGTCAACCCAATACGAATCTATCGCAGCATAATTCATATGCAATAATTGTCTATTCGTATGACGCAACGGTGATACGAGAATATACATAATGAATAAATGGTCGATCTGAAATTGAGTGGAGCTTACCGAACCATGCCTGTGCATCGCCCTGCACCTCGATCGCCAATCCGAAGTCCGCTAATTTCACAGCCGCACCCTTTGTCTTACTTGCCAGGAGTAAATTTTCGGGCTGCAACAGGAAGCAGACTCGTCGACTATTCCTATCTGACATTCTTCGCGCAAAGAGAGCTGTCGCCGTTGTCCTGCATTTTTACACGCGGCCATGCTGTAGGTTGATCCACCAACAGAAGATAATACGTACAACCATGCTTTTCACACGCATTCCCACTATCCTTCTCTAGTCAAAGTATAATAATTGTACTTTCTCGTGAGGCTCGAACGACACTAATTTCGTTGCCAGGATCTTTATGTTTCAGCACTGTGCAATAACTCATTTATATTCTATTCAATATCGTTGGATTCTTTTCATTTAGATTTTCTGTTCAAATTAATCAAAAACCTCGATTACAAAAGACAAGGTTTGTATCATCTGATTCTACGTGTTCAAGAGAGGGAAGGATTTATTTTTCACGGATCCATCCTCTTTTTATTTTCAACGAACCCGTGTAGGTTTCGATTTTCTGTTCAAATTAATCAAAAAATTCGATTCCAAAAGACAAGGTTTGTATCATCTGATTCTACGTGTTCAAGAGAGGGAAGGATTTATTTTTCACGGATCCTTCTTCTTTTTACTTTCAACGAACCCGCGCAGGTTTCGATTATCGTGCATCGTAATATGATAGGTTTTAACCGATGCTTAAAGAAATCTCAGCTAGATCCCGATCGTACCGGGTACTAGCTGATTGGACGTTTCGTTTATCTACGTACTTTCAGGTCCCTGTGCACGACTCCATGCTGATGGCAGTGGTTTACGCTTTCCAGAATTTGTTGAATACAGTGGGACGCGTCCGCTTCGCTGTAGAATTCTCGCGCGACTATATCTTCGAACAGTTCGCCCCCGGTTACTCTGTAAATCACCACGCGAATCTCTTTCTCGTGAAATACAACAAAATCGAGACACGTTCATATTTATCGTAGAGCATCGAGATCACCAGTTGTTAAAACGTACAGACGTTTTGCCGGTCTACGTGCATGTAAAATCGTTAGGTCGAAGCCACATAGGTCGGAGCCTGTACAAACATACACTGGGCGTGCAACTTGGGACAATAATTCTTGGCCAGCTACGACTTATGTTTATGTTTACGTTTGGGTATTGCCCCACCACGGGACGTAAACATGAGCCGTCGCCCAATTCGTACAATGATAGTCTTTATGCAATCTTCGAATCAGAATAATTTTACAACGTACGCTTGCATGTTTCCCAGAATTATTCAAATCAAATTTGATCAAATATAAAATTCACAATTTGATATTAATATATTTATAATTTATATTTAAAAGTGTACGCGTATGGTAGTTCAGGTTCCAACGAATTGCGATAGGATTATACGTTTACTTACAAGTCAAAGACGAGGTAATGGTTACTCTCCTCCTGTATGCTTTCGTATAATCTCACTGTAACAGAAAATAAAAGGACAAAGATCAATAGATGGTCGTACAAACTGTACTGTTACTGTTCCCTAAGAACCATGCCGAATCTCTAACGCGCACCTGTGCAAACCTAGATAGAAATCCATTCTCATCCGCGAGTCGCACAAAGTTACCGCTGAGTTTAATATAGAGCGGACGATAATCTCGGCTTTCGTATTTCACGGAGATATTTCCGCGGAACTTCTTATTCAACTATTCGCGAAATAACCGGTGGAGATCTGTCAAAGATAGAGAAATCTGGTCTCGCGGGTAAAATCGGAATCGGAAGAGATTCTCGCTAAATCTTTCTCACGGTTGTCCAACGAATCGCCACGATTACAACAGGTCAAATGAAAAGATTTATTTGAGAAATTTTTGCAACGAATCATGTATCATAAAATGTACGATATTTTGTACAATGAATCGTAGCCAGCTCTGTGCGAGATTTCCCTACGAAGACAAAATCCAAGACGTTTTCATTTTTAAAGGAACGATCGAATATAAATAATAATATAAAATATATAATACATATAAAATAAATATAAATAATAAAAATTATAGCAAAAATGTATACCTCTTAGATTTTGTCCCCTAGGGAAAACTTAAATAATTAACGCTAACCTACCACGTATGGTCAAAATGACCCCGCATCAATTCTTCTAAATAAAATAAAAATAAAACAGAACTTGTTTTATCATATTGTTAAAATCGTAGCTCTGATTTAAACCGATACCAAACTAAGACACCAATGTTAATATTAAATAGCACTAGAATGTGAAAGATATTAAAATAGTATATTAGTGCGCAAGTTCTGTCAGTAGGTTTAGTGTTAAGAGTTAGCTATGTGTCGGACCTTGTATAGAAAATATGATACGAGTGGATACGCACCCAGAGACACTTTAGCCTTTGTTATTAATTATTGTTTTAAGTGGTGGAATATTTGAAACGCAGGTTAAATCGATAAGCTCGGGCACGGTCGAGTATCATTTGCATCCGCGACGGTTCCCTCGTTCATTAGGGTCAACGAAGGAGACGTTTCTCGCTATGCACGAACCAATGGCACCGCGTCGAATCGGTCTTAATTAATGTCAAGTGACAGGGGCCCGAGACCACGCGGAGCAGTATCAACCGGAATGGAACAAGCCCGAGGGTCTCCAAGTTTTCAATGAAAACGTATTCTAGTTTCTTCCCGGGCGTGACACGTACACTCCTCTGTTCGTAAGTTTCCGAGCTCCAAGAAGAGCTCGGTGTCAATCAAAACGACTGACAATTATTCCTGTTCCGTAGATAACTGGCGTAATAATAAATCGTAGCCGCGATTATACTATAAATTATGAAACGAATGAAGTCATGAATAGTTTCATAAAATTATGCTTTACACAAGGAATGAATATTTCCAACTGCGAATAAATTCATAGAAATTATCTGATAAAACAGAGTAATCGATTTTTCTTTTTAATAATTCCTTACTCATCTTTCGTTTTACGATATGTTCTGAGAATTATAAACATCTTCGTGCAGAAACTCGGTACGCGATACGACTGTTGAATTAACTATAAGGAGATTATAAAAATTCGGGTCGATAATCGAAGACGTGTACGGATGTCTCGAGCGAGACGAGTGTGTCGCATCGGCGAGGAGCAGAATTTAATGAAAATGGAGGAGATATCCGAATGAATGAGACACCGGTACACACGGTAGATATCCTCCAGCGTCATCCCTTCCGAATGATCCTCGAATCGATCAGCGCGGGTAAGGGAGAACGATAGGATGAAGAAGAAGAAGAAGCAGCCTATCTTCCCGGTCTCTTTGATACCCTCGTCCGATCCAATAAAGATCAAGAGGAGAACCGGAGATCAGGGGCTAGAACAGGCGTTATTATATGGGAATTTTCATCGGCGAAAAACGTTCGAGGAGGCACGTTTCGGATAGCAGTAATTTTTCTGCACGTACAAACTGTCGCCTCGTCGCTGCGATCGACGCCTGTCAGAGAACAACTGCGTTCTATTAGAATTTATCGTATGTTCACATTCACACGTTTACATAATCTTTGTGTTACGCAATAAAAAGAGCATTGAAATTACGAAACAATAGGCCTTAGAAGTGTGACAGGCGTAAATGTGCGTCGGTTAAAAAAGCTAGCGCATATTTCATATGAATAACCGTTAAATCATTTAGGAGTAAGTACGTGATCAATCACACGATACGTCATGAACATTTAATTCGAATTTTAAATGAGAAATAAGCAATCGAGGAATTTGTCCACAAATATTTGATGAATTTCTTGCGTGCAAATTAATGTATTAAGATTATTATTCATTATTTCTTTCGACAATTTTTAAATTAATAATTATCTTACAAAACGACGAGAGCACCTCCGAGTGCAAAGGGTTAACCGAAGAACCTGTTTTTGTATTTATTCCGCGTGAACCTGTTTCTTTCTACCAAGAACTGTACGTGAGCGTCATACAATGAAAATCAACTTTTATCGTTACCGCGTCTACAGTAACTTCAAACAAAATATTAAGTAAACTGTTTAGCACAATGGGCTGTGAACTCTGGTATCGCATAATAGACCGCCGAAAACACGTGCACTATCATGTAACAATGCCGGGTTTTGTCCATTCATCGCAACTTCGCCGAAGAAGTAGTTAAACGTTAAAGTCGCTCTTCCGACAGCCGATGCGAATAAACTTGGAGAACGGAAGAGAGCGTTAATCTTGGTCAGGACAGAGAGAGAGAGAGAGAGAGAGAGGAGAAACGAGAGTGTATCGATCCGAGAGAAGAAGCCACACCTCGAAGCGGAGCGGAGCGATTGCCACGCGTTCTCTCGCGATTTTCGTTCAACTTCCCTTATTCCCCGAAATTCCCCTTTGACATTAAACTTCCGCTAAAATGTCGCGCATATTCTGCTGTGATTTATCCACCGTTAACTCTCTCGCTGGAGTCTTTTCTCAGTTACAACTTGCTCCACGGTTTTGCGTTAACATATTTGCAAAACGTTTCGCGGGGTATCCGTCACAGTCAAGCGTCGCATGGGACCTTTCAGAAACCATCTCACCTTTGATGATATCCTATTTATCCAACTAATTATAAACTCAATAAATGCTCGTCCCTATCTCTATCCCCCCGGTGCTTATCAAAAATCTGATAAACGTTGCAGATATTAACCCTTTGACTCACAATGACGTCTGGGAGGTGTCACTTTAAGTCAAACTCGTATAAATTTCGTTTTAGTTGTAAGTTAAAGGGTTAATGGTAAGGTTTATCCGAGAATGAGTTACTGAAATGAGGTTTTAACCCTTTAAGTTACAAATAAAACGGAATTTGTACGAATTTGACTTAAAGTGAATGACACCTGCCAGACGTCATTGTAAATCAAAGGGTTAATATCAGAGACTAACTTGATACATTGTTCTAATAAATCATGAATATTATTCCTAAGCATTTCGAACATCGTGAAACCTTTTAATCGAGATACCTGACATTTACTGGTTTAGAATCAGTCTTGATGGACAATCTGTTGGGGTGGTAAAAGTAATGGGAAGCTGAGGTATATATCGATAGGTATCACTTGTTGACTGGAACGGACGTAGCTGGCGCACGGTATGATGAAAACGGGAAAAGGACGGTGGTAATTCATCGGTCACGTCTAGCCGATGGATAGAGCCGTATGATGAATAAAAGAAACTCCTGCCGGCTTCCTTATGAATTATGGAATCGGCTCGACCGATTTAACAAACCTCCCTCCCTCCCTCCATCACTCGGCTTTTGTCAGCGAACTTGCTGGATAACGGCTTCTAATTCGTACCAGCGAGACTTACACCTGTTTCCACCTGGATCGTACTAATCCTAACGATGCACAGATTTTAAGTTACCTTCTTCAGGAGTTCAACGTAAAAAAGAATATTTACAAAATCATGATTGATATAATTGTTACGATTAAATCTGAATTGATACGCAACATGTTTTAGTTCAAACGATTTTTACCGAAAAATAAATAAATAAATCTGAAAAGAAAATTCCTGTAAAAATGCGAGTGGGAGATATCTTCCAGCTGGGTTTTCCTTGATCGGGGATACTTCGCGGAGGATTTGGGCTATCTTAGGATTCAGGTGAGTCAATTCTCATCCTGACGGAGAACGAGATTCGTCAAGGTGGGACGGAAAATTGCCTTGGCGACGAAGGAGCTCGCTCGGGCACGGAGCCCGACGCGCCGAGTATTGATCTACGCTACTTCCGGTACGCTATCAAGCTTTCTCGGGAGATTCACGGGCAGCGGACGAGATGAGGATCGAAGGAACGCGATAAAGGGGGCGAGGAACCTCGAGGTAGAAGATAAAATTGACAAACCCTGTATGTATAAATCCTGCACAAACATATGTACCATTATTCCCTGCTGTACGGTCATAATTAAATCCACTGTTACGAAATTCCATGTCCTCATTTTAATAACTCCAATCAAAGGTTTCGGTTATTTATTAAGCATGAATACGAATCAACCGGATTGTGAGAATTTCACGATAAATAATGCAACGAAAGGAATTGATTAGGTAAAGATAACGAATGCTAATTAGTATAAAACCGGGTTGATTCGCGGAGTTAAAACGAGCACAATCGAGACCGTATTTCCCTCCGTTCCGTTCCGTTTAATTATAACCAACCTGTTCTCCCGCGAGATAATAATCGAACGAAAAATTGCTATCTGCAAAAAGAGGGCAGGGAACAAAAAAAAAGATGGGAGAATGAAAGAAACGTTGAATTTTCCCGGCAGGCCGGAGTTCCGAACGCCATTTCCCGCGAACAATGTCCGCGTCAAAGCAAATGATTATCCCGTGAATGGAAACGTGTTCCGGCAACACGACGCGAACAGTTTCGATTGCGGCCGGTTATACGGTCGTACAGTGGCCACGAAAATTACTCGCCTTATTCTACAATTTCATTCCCATATCCTCGTATTACATTACCGTTCCGCATCGACGTTGCGCGTCCACGCACGCTGCTATTTTATACATTTTACGATGTATTGTAACAATAGTCGATAAGTATTATCAGTTAAATTGTTTCCATTTAATATAGCGTACAATTTCATTCGAATGATTTTTTTAACGTACGATTCATTATATTTTTTATTAACCCTTTGCACTCGAGACGTGACTCACCATTTGTTTTATAAAATAATTGTTATATAAGAAAATAAGCATTGCTAAAATAAATTACTGATTAAATTATATTTAATTATGAATAACTTAAAAATTGCTGAAAAAAGAAATGAACAATATTTGTGGAAAAATTCTTCGAGCGCAAAGGGTTAATTCAAACAGCAATGACTCTATACTAAAAATTATAGCTAACTGTGATAAGAGAGGAGAACGGTCCAGCGTCAAATGGTTTCCATAGCCACTGTACATCGTTAGACGCTACACCTAACAGGCGATCAATGAAATTCGTTTACAAACGAATAAAAGAACGGCATCGGCGCGCGATACCTGCCCGAGCATGTCCCACGGTGCGCGTTGCGTTTTCACTTCGATACCGGCACAGTTCACCTTCCATTCAATCGATTAATAAAAACATTAATTGCTCCGGCTGGTACACACCACCATGATGGACAGCTGAGAAATATCTTTCTACTCGCTCCTCGGCTCTCCACCGTTGTTCCTCATCGTTTCACGGCATTTTTTATATCCAGCTAATGGATTTTTTTTTATCGCTATTCTTTCACCATCCGTTTCCCTTTTACCATCGAGATGATCGCGACGTAACAATTTTATTAATTCAACTTCTCTCGCTCCATTAATCCATTTGTACTGTTAGTATTTTTTGAATTGAATAGAATTTTTCTGGTTATTACTAACGTAATTGTGTAGGCAGAATTTAGTGTATGAAGTACGATATTAATTCCCATATCCATCATAATGAACTATTAATTTCAACACCAATCGGCGATATACGATGAGTTAACAGTGAAAGATTCTAGCAGTCTGATAAGGTACATCCTTTCGCTGGCTCTCGAGATAAATCGATTGAGTAAAACCCTGTGGTTGTTCATTTCCGATCTGATAACGTTCGAAGCGACGTTATCTCTCGGGTCCTTCAGATCGATCGGATCGTTCAGGGGGAAAAATCGTAAAAAATGCAATCGCGTTTCGAGCCTTACTTGGCACGGGTAGCCGAGAATTTTCCTCGCGGCGACGATACCTATTGGCCAGCGTCCAGGCTGGCCGCATTTCGTCGTAACGCTACTATAGAAGAACCGAGCCGGTTCAAGGTTGGCATTGTGCTAATCGCACGTGCGGCTCGAAATTTCGTTGTTACAGGCAGGCGGCCTCGAAATATTTTATTGTTCTTAAACGTCGTTTACTTGTTGCAACGTTTAGGCTCTCGCTCGTACGAGTTTCGAATCCTCGGATCACCGGATAATTTCCGTGCGCTACCCGCATGTGTACGTGCGGCACACGAACGACAATGGTCGCCGGGGTAAACCAGAAGACTCGTATCGACCGATCTCCAGGGAGGGATCATACTTCCCAGACAGCAAACTACCCTCGGATTAATTGAAATCGTGGCTCGATACACTCCGTTCGGACCACCGTTACCTAATTGCTATCTCCTAAATGGTTCTTGCTGCTCTTCTCCCTTTACCAAGAAAACAACTGACCACCCCAGTGTAACATTTCCTACGAATTGGTTTACGAACGAATTTACCTTCAACAATAATAATTAATAATTTCCTTGCAAAAATGAGGCTTTAAAAATCAATTATTGAATATGACGACAGTATATGTGCCATTTACTTTGAAAATGGCTTAAATCCATTTCCCAACAAAATTAAGCTAGCTATTTTAACCCATTGCACTCGAAAGAATTTCTCGTGAATTTCTTACATGCAAGTTAATGTATTAAAATTATCAATACATTTTTTCTTTCGATATTTTTTAAATTAATATACATATGAATTTTATAAAACAGATGGTGACGAGTGTAAAGGGTTAATATTCATTTTAAAAGCAAATGTAACTTATACATTTAAAATTAATAAATAAAAAATGACACGTTACTATCCCATACGTATATTTTTAATTTTACTGAATCTCACTCACTAAAATATCTCAATTTAAATATAAATGGACATCTCTTACAAAATGCACGATTCACATATGATTTGGATATTTAATTAGAAGACGCGATAACATGTAGGTGAATAAGTTTTCTTTGATGAACTTGAACCAGCAATCAACGGGAATCGCACGACCTCGACGATTAAAACTCAGCCTCGCGTGAATAATTTTGAAGCTCTCGGGCAACTCGGATCGTTGAAACGGCGGACGATCGGGTTAACCGGGTGCAGTGCAAAGAGAGGCGGAGGAGGTGAAGGAGGAAGAGGAGGACCGATCGAGCCAATGCAACGTCACACACGTCCTGCTCGCCGGAGTGTTTGCGGAGCGTGGAGCGTGCACAGGTGGTTGCAAACGTTCCGGCCTGGCCTAATTACCCGCGCAGGCACGAATCGCACGGCTAATTACCCACCGAATTACCGAACGTCAAATAATAACCGATTCGCAGGATTCAAACACTTTTTCTACCTCGATTCCGTTACAAATTTACATAGGCTACCGTTCAAACATTTAGAAGCTGTTACGTCCTTTATATGTACAACTTCGGAAAATTATTCCGGACCCACTACTGTTTATGTGTGAGTTCCCAATATTCACAAGTAGTAAGAAATCTATTCGTTTATGTTTCAATGCTCCAGGCTTAAGCATTGGCAGCATCATCATATGTCGGAGCATTATTTATTTATTTCACCGATTTTCCTGCCACAGTATAAGCACGGAAGGCTTTTAGACCTGAGCCTGTTCAGCCCTTGACAACGAGGTGTTACATTTGTCCGGAGTTCTATTTAACGTCGCCTTTATTGTATTATTATTCTTGCGATGAAGCCTAGCAATGTGCGGTTAAGCAAAGCACGTGAGGAGAACTCAAAGGGGCTTGTATCAATTAGCATTGATCGGGACTCGAACTCGGGACCGCCGAGTTCCGACGCCTAGCGATCGAGCCATCGCTCGGCTCCACATAAGCAGTAATGGGCTCAGAATAATTGTCCGAAACTGTACACGAGGAAATGTGAAATTGCATGAAGCATAATTTTTGAAATATCGTATTTAATTATTGTAATAAATCTGTTTTCGAGTCTTTATTATTTTATTTTTCCGAGGAGATTTCCTTCTCGCGTCGGTGTAATTGAACCCGGATAAAAATTTCTCGGAAACACGCGACAACGAGTGGCGCACGGTTTGCCTCATCTTCGTTACCTGATTCCACCCTAACCCGATGTCACGCCACTCGAGATTTAAACCTCTCTCTCTCGAGGTCTCCGTGTACCCGGGGGTTTTTAAATTCGCGCGAGGGATCTCGAGTATATACGGCTATAGACACAGCTACCGTGTATTCATTACACACGGCTTCCATGACAAATTAACGCGAGCATTCAAGGCGAGCTGAATCTACGGCGGTGCTGCGATCTTTGCACTCCGCTACAGAATTCAGGGTTTCTACGTATAATCTTGGGTACGCAGAATCAGGGATTCAAAATGTTATGTAGATTCTAAATGGTTAGCCTATTGAAACCGTGAGTGATGAAACTGTTGCAAAAGATGTCATCGTTACATTCAGGATTTTTATACGAAATAAAATTAATTGTAATATTAATTTATGGTATAAGATCGAAAATCAGTGGTTTAACGTGTTCCATGCCACGTGTACCACCGACGTACACTCTAAGATATATGTTTATGAAAAATTTATATTATACAAAATGCAGAATAGAATAAAACACATGAGCTTACTTAATTACATGTAATGGTTGAGTTTGATGAAACAAATAATATTATATCAGTCTTTAGTAGAAATATTAAATGGCTTGATTGACAAAGTCAAAAAGGACTTGTTAATTATGTGTTAATTATGTGACTGTGGCTCACTGAATATATTCTTGTATTTCAAATCAAATCAAACTTACTTTTTCAAAGACCGATTTTATACATCAGTCAGGCTAATGAATGAATAATATTTATTATTGACCCCGGGTAAATTCCAAGAAGATTGTTTTAATAATAAAGAATAACTATTTATCTCGATAGGAGCCCTTGATACGAGATGAATAAAACATGGTCACATGAGAGAAGAAGCTACGCGAGCTAGAAACATTTGAAACTCTGCATACTCGCGCTGCCTGCCGTGGGCGTGGATGATTAACCTTTCCAACTGAAACTTCGATTCGAACATTTTCCCATCCCGACCGTTTACAAAAGGCAGCCTCATTATAACGACAAAGTGGATAAACCGCATTGAATTAAACCGTCAGGAGAGCCTACCACTCCCTGAATTGCACTTAAATCTAGCTGTCCAAGTGTCCTTCAGATATGCGAATCAACAACGCACCGAAGCCAGCTTCAAAAACCCTACGTGTTAAACCTTATCTGAAGAGAGATTTCAATTTTTTAAAATATCATTTTAATCCCTCCAAAAAAATCCTTCAGTTACAAATAAGAAGCTACAAAAAAGTGACGTACGATAAAGGACACGGGAAGAAAATATGATTGATAATAAAAATAACAACGACCTAAGCGAGATTCTATAAAATAAGGTTTCACGAGTAGAAGAACTGCGAGGAAGAAGCCTGATGAAACCCGATTACTACGATAACAAAGGCGTGACGCTTTGCTAAAGAAAAAGACGAGGGCGCGGGTTGGCAGGCAGGGTTGTGCCTTGGCGTTGGTCGGTTGCACATGTCAGATTTATAGTTGCCATAAACGACGCGACGCAGCCGAACTTTCGTACTTGTACATATTTGGTGCTTAGGAAGTTCGGCGGTTCGCACGCGTGTACGTGAAGGCGTAAACCGAGAATATACGATCGCAGACCCGATGTCCCGACGTATGCTAATTTGCCACGGGAATTAAACTGGCATCAAGCCGGCATTAAACAACTACGTGATCGTTATAGAAACTGTGAATTCTCCTATTGATCGCATTTATCACCTGCTTACGATCATATCATACGCTCCTGCCTCTATCGCGTGCCTTATCTAAAATGCAGTTTCCAAACTGACATTAAACGTTTTATATTAGTTTGAAAAATATATTCATTACTTTGACGTTTATTTCAAGATTTCAGATACCATGGTTTGGACTTTTAAATTCTAATTTTGCAGACCCAAACTGAGTGCAAGTATAATACGTCTCTACGACGATTTATTGATATTGGTCTCAATAGACATACCACGTGTTTTTGACACATCATTGTAATCTAAGGGATTAATTTGCGTCTTTTATGAACTAATCAAAATACCCTAATAGAATTTGCTATATACTTCGAAGCATAAGTTTGAATTTCTGTGGTCAGTGTTTCACAAGATATAAATCACTACTGCCATTTAGCAACGAAACGACGAATTTCTTTTCCCCAAGCTGATATTAAATAGAAACGTGTCCAACGAGCCGAATTAGGGACAAAGGTCAGATCCTGTCGCGTAGCGAACGATTATAGCACGAGTAGTGGCAGATGACAATGTCGAAGAATTCGAAAATACGAAAGGTTAAGGGTACGAACCCTGCCGTAAGGTTCGTCGAGAGTAGTGGACCGAGAGGACAGTTAACGAGCTGATGCAGTTTAATGGGCGAGTATTATATCGAGATCCCATAATCCCAAACGTAATCCTCCCGGTGTGCGCGCGTTGCTTCGGTTGTTCACGGAGATGCCGACTTTTGAACACCTAAACGTCCCGATGGCTAAACCGTATTATCGACGCGGCAAATTGCACGCCCTTGCTACCGTAAACTTGTTCACGATCGGCTTCTTATCTTTTATTAAGCTTGCGGCAAACACCGGACCGTAACGCGATCCGTGCAAATATTTAGAGGATAAGCGGTGTAAGTTAACCGTTTTATCTACCCTGTAACATGCTCTCGTGCATATCATAAGAAGCTCATATTAATATGAGCCGCGAGATTCAATATCAAGCTAAGAAAATTCGTCGTTCACGAGAATTACACTATTTATCATAGAGAAAGTGGTACGACTTAACCTTTTGCACTCGAGTGGTAACTCACGGTCACCACTTACTTATAAAATAAAATATAAGAATCATATAATTATCTTATTAACCGTTTGCATTCGTATGCCGCACTGGAGGTGACAATATCAGTTTGTATTGTAAGTAAAACGAGTGCAAAGGGTTAATATAAAATAAAATATATATCATCGATTAATTACTAATATTAATGTCGATAATTTTTGGGGGAAAAATTCCTCGAGCGAAGAGGGCTAAGAGTATGATACAAGTAGACAAGGAGGAGGGGGAGGAATGCACGGTTTGGTAATCGATTTTGCGAGAGTGCGAATCGAACGGGTCCGGCCCGGTGGAAAATTGAATTCATCCTGGTAAACATCGAGTCCCTCGAGGACACAATAGAACGTGGACGGAAGAAAAGAGTTAGTCGAGCGAGGGAAAAGCGGGACGAAGAGAGAGAGAAAAAAAAGGAGCGAGACGCAGGGCTATCGGTATAGAAGCTGGGCAAGTGTAAAAGGTAAGAATTCGCGGCGGTCTCTCGATCTCGGGCCGGGGCGCGATGGTAAACGCGCGTTTATTCACTCTCTCTCCCCCCGTTTTATTGGATTCCGATATTGGCCGGTGCTTATTCCCCCATTTATAATTTTCATCGTTAGCTCGCGACGGCGACGCGGTGACATCGGGTCGATGAAGAGCTTCCACGTGCCCTTTACGCCGCGCTCCAATGAATATATTTCCGTCAACTGTGTAAGACTTCGCTTTGCCGGTCACGGTTAAGTTGAAACGCTCCTCTAATAGAACCTACCACAAATTTAACGTTCGTTTCGACGTGTCCCCGTAATTGCATCCCGACACGGTACCCCGTTTGAAACTCTTACTAATTGCGAACCGGGACGCAACGAACCGATTTCACCGAGTGACAGACAATTAAAAATCATTTCTATCGATCTTTCTTCACGATCGACCGTGTTTCTTTGTATCTCGTACTCACCGATATTTGGATGCTGCAATTTCCTGCATATCCGCGCCTCACGTTCGAGCTTTTGAAAATCTGAAACAAACCGAAACCACGTATTAGTATGTTTATCGTCGAGAGATCATGTCCAAGGGAATGCGACTATTTTGGCGCACATAAAAATATACAGAGCGTCGAGACGCAGCCAGTTGATCGCTTAAATAATCAGGCAACGTATTTTTCGCTACGATAAATATTACAGTTCGCACGGGAATCCACGGTCGATGACAAGGCTCGTACGATTATTTATAGGATCCGAGGGGTTGACGTCGGTTAGATGAATCGTCCGGGCAGGGTTTGATGACGAATTCCGCGCGTTGCGTCGCTCGTAACGGATTCGAGGCGAGCTTTATCGCGAAAGTTTCACCGTAACGACAACCAATGCCCGGGTATAGTCATTACCGCGAAATCGAATTTCCCAACGAGCTCCCTTGACGAGTTTCCTCGTGGGTAATTCAGCAAGGACCGCGATAAAATTGGATTTGTCGGTGGCCAAGTCATTTCGAGCACGATTTCCTGTTTCCTTTCTGTCGTACCTACCCGAAGGCCCCCCGTGCTACTCCGAGGGTCCGCGACGTCGATTCCCTACCTATTATCGGATCCCATTCCTTACTTATTAAATACGATCGCTCCTTTTTCGTCAAATCCGATTTACTCCCTCGCGAGACAACCTCTTATTTTATTCCACGTAATAGATTTTTTGATATAGATACACGTCAGTCCAGGGAAACACGTGCCCATGATTTAAGAATAGAATGGTGTGCTCTTGCACGTATTTTCAGACAAGTCAATAACAATTATATTAATCGTACTTGCAATATTAATTTCTAATAAAACCTTAACGCCAACAAATACACATTACAATATTAAAATAGAAATACTATTGTTGAAAAAGATGTGCCATAAAGTTTGTATAGAAAATCCGGTATGGCGGAAATCTGGAAACACACCTTCGTTTCGTTTCGCAATATTTTTTCTAATAAAACCTTAACAATATCAAATACACGTTAAAGTATTAAAATAGAAATAC